>JAUTXX010074726.1:0-22664 GCA_032273605.1 Panulirus laevicauda
ATATTTATATTCAAACGTGAAATATACATAAAAGAACACGAGGCCTCCAGCAGAGGAGGTGACCATAACATAAAGAGCAGCAAAACACAAAGGGAATAAAATTGAATAATTCTTAAGATTCCCAACCATTAGTACAGCAATTATTCTGGCTGCGCAATGAATTTCCTAAACAAAAGTAAAGTAATTTCTTTTTATAACATAAGTCTATCATCAACAAATGCTATTAACTCTGCTCCACTACGCATATTTTGTGGAGCACATCCTCTAGCTCCAACCTCTGTTACTGGCAATCAAGTTTTAGGTGCTACACTCATACAATACTAGGAATAAAAAACGTAATATCTTAATCTTTCATATATATCCACCATTTCTCAAGTGAGTGAGGTAGTGTTAAGAGCAAATGACTTGAGTCTTTGAGGGAAAAAATCCTGGCTTGGCTCCTTCCTCTGTCCCTTGTTTTGGAAAGTAATACTGGAGGGGTGGGTTTTCAGTCCACTACTCCCACACATGGAAATCCTCCCCTCCTGTATTACTTTCCAAAAGATGAAACAGGATTTTTTTCAAAGAAACTGATTAGAGAAACATATGGTGTAGAGACTGGTTATGTGGAGCCCCTTGACTTGTAAGGTCAAATGGTATCATTGTGGGTGACTGGAAGTACTGTAATTTTGTCTGACCAAACTCATCTAGATGGCATGTCACTGCCTAAATGCATACAGTGTACTGGGTTGGAAAACGTAGTTGGTAGATCTTATATGGTTTGCATGAATAGTGACATACTGCGAAAATAAAATAACTAAGACGTGCTATTTATCAGTCCCTCCAGTGCAAAATATCACAATAGTAGTGTACATATTTATAAGAGGTCTTCTGCATTCTTAAGTTTGTTTTCATTATGTCTTTGAGCCAAAATCATTACCAGTGGCAATGGATCTTCTATCATAAAGTGGGAGTCTATGGGTTTCACTCTACAAAATTCCATAAAGCAAGAGATACCTGCAATGTCATCTATACAATAAATGTCTGATGATTTTTCTATACAATAAATGTCTGATGATTTTTCTATACAATAAATGTCTGATGATTTTCCATGAGGTAACAAGCTTAAAGTGGAAGAGTTTTAGTCAACTAAGTTAGTAACTGGGTAGCTTGCACAAATGAATATGACGCTGCAAATCCTCTCTTGCTAACCTTTCACTGAAAGAAACTTTCTGAATTTCCTGATCAGATTTAAAAGTAAGCTAATATACTGAGTGATGTATATGAAACCATAATATGGGTAAAACTGATCAATTACCTTGGAAAAAAAGCCCTGATGGATGCTCCAAGGCTGCATTAGATATTATCAACCACACCGCACAATCTGCTCCTTCTGCTGGAGTTCTCAACTTGTCCTTCATCTGTGAAGTCCATAATAAATTACATTTATGTAATATTACAACCTCATATACAGGAATATTAACAAACAGAAGCAGGATGCACTACCTATGAGAGCTTGAGACAATGGCCTTGTTCAGATAAGGAAAATCCTGACATACATAACAATAGGCCATTTGATAACAGTAAATGTCAAAATTTTATAAAGACAAGATATTCAACATTCCTGGATGGTTACTCCTCCATTACAATTATGCAGAATGGAAAATGAATTAATTACAAAACAATACTGTACACTAAACTTTACATTTGTTTTAAAATAAAGATGCAACAAATACAAATCATAATTCTTTTTCATACTTGAAAGGTTTCTCGCATTACTGAGGAGGCACCAGGAACAGACAAAGAAAGGTTGCATATGCTCACATCCATTATCTAGCTGTCATGTATAATGCAATGAAATCTTAGCCACCTATCCACAACCAAGCCCCATGCTTCACATGCCCTGGATCAGTCCATATTGTATGTGTATACTGTAAATGAACTATGGTATCATACACCCCTGCCATAGACCAATCTTCAACTGGAACCATCCAATCACCTCTCTTCCTACTCACACACATGTCTAACACCCTTGATAAAAACTTTTCAATACTTCTAGCATCTTTCCCCCCACACCATATATTTCTAAGATCTTCCACAAGGCATCTCTATTAGTGACTTATTAATATGTTGGTAATCAAGTTTATTGAGTACACTAACAAATTTTGAGGTGTATGGCTGATGGGAGCCATATATATAGTCATATTACCCATAAAGACAGTTTATTACACTATTAAGCCTTTCGGGTCTAAAACAATACAGAATACAGAGGTTCACCCTATAATAACATGTACACCATAGTCTTAATTCATCTGAATGAGCCTTCCATACATGAGGCATGCAAAGATACCATGTGTCACCAGTAACTCTAATTAGCATGTGAGAGAATCCCCAATGCTCAGTGGGAAAACACAGCATGCTTTCCCAATTGCTCTTTGCTCTGACGAGAATTTGTGAGGCTTAGATAAAAAAATAACTATCACATCTAAACATAATAAAAGAGCATGAAAAGTGATTTTCAGCTCTATTTCTACACACAGTACAGTAAAGCATGAGGGAAGATTATGTGCTGGGGTGTCTGCACATATACCAATTTTAAATGGGGGTGGTACTCATAGGTTTAAGAATGCTTCAGTGTTGTAAAAAGATTTAACTACTTACTGCATGCTTGGTGTGGGGGAGGAGAAGAAAATGTATATGTTATCTGTTTCCCTTCATGCATTTCTGCTGTTTTCTGTGGGGCATGGAAGTGTCGGGAAAGAATGAGGGCGACCAAGTATGAATATGTATGTGTATATATGTGTGTGTATACATACATGTATGTGTATGTTTGTATATATATACATATGTGGATGTGTTTTTCTTTGTTTCCTGGTGCTACCTTGCTAACGTGGGAAACAATGATCAGGCATGAAATTTTTTCCCAATTTCATCGCTGCTTCTTGCGATAACAAGGTAATGCCAAGAAAAGACAAAGAAAAGCTACAGCCGCTCACATCCATTCTCCAGCTCTTATGTGTAAAGCATCAAAACCACAGCTCCCTATCGCAAACAAGCCTCACAGACCTTTCCACTGTTTACCCCAGATGCTTCACATCCCCTAGTTCAGTCCGTACTGCATATGTATAAGTATACTGTGTATGGTATTTCATGAAAGATGCTTAAAGGACCTAAATACCCTCACAAGGCAAAAGATTTTACAAAACTAAGAAAATGTAATAACATTATCCAAAACTAGTTTTATACTTTCCCTATTATTTCTAAAATTTGTGTAGCCTACAATGCTCTTAACATTTAAAATACATCAGCTTAAATTTTTCAACAAATTTTGTTTACATATATGCTGCTCCCTTTTCTTTAAGATTAATGGAATTTGTGAATCTTACTAGTACCAGTAATACAAAATAAAATATCAATACATCAAAACACTCATTTGCTAAAACAAAATATCTCAAATACCCATTTTGCTCACACGTTTTCCATTTAAAATTGTGTGCTAATTCCATGTGCTTTAAATAATAAGTAAACACCTTATATCCCAAGCATGATAAGAAGTAAAATATGGAAGCAAGATTAAGAAATAATACGAATGACTGTAGAGATATGCTTTACAATATCTGAAGTATGCTTTTGGGAGACAAAGTGTAAAGTAAATAGTTCTACCATCCCCTGAATGGGCAGTTTTTTTTTTTTACATTACCTTGTTGTGAAATTCTGGCATGGAAGTCCTAACAGCAGGGGTGTCTGCCCAGCCAGGGTGCATGCAAGAGAAATGAACCTCTGGGTGTTGCTTGGCATACTGCTCTGTCATCACAACCTGGGAAATAAAAAACTATTCAATTTTTAATCCAGTGATCATGCACAAGCAAAGTCGCCTTTTTCACACATGAAATCTGTGCAACTGGCATTCAATGGGAAGAATACACAACTGCAAAATCATTTCGATCATAAATAAAGTCTTAATAGTATCAAGCAGAAATACAATACTTTCATCAGGACATGAGGCCATGGCTATAACATTCAGAGACAAAAGCTCCTTTATTTTGTCTTTCTGAAGTGTTATAAGACAACCTCTGGATCCCTTAGGATCCTCAGTGCTAAAATAAGCAGATACTCTTCAAAGTGAAGGAAACAGACTGGCTAGTACATTTCAACTGATACTCTTGCTTTACAGTAATCAGAACACTAGTTCTCTTAAAAATCTTCACAATCAGAAACCTAGCCTAGTCGAGATGCACCATAAATGATCTTCATCAACTATAAAATATGAAAATGTGAAGCAGCAGGGGTAAACTAAGAAAAGGTCAGTGAGGCCTGGTTGTGGATAGAGAGTTGTGGCTTCAGTGCATTACATGAGACAGCAAGAGAATGGATATGAGCAAAAGTGATCTTTCTTCATCCATTCCTGGAACTTGCCTTGCTAACACAGAAAATGGCAATTAAGTATAAAAAAAATAATCATAACAGTATTACGGAGAGAGATGCTTTATGGAAGGTATTACAAATAAATGTTGAAGGAGGAAAGCTATTAGGAGCAGTGAGGAGTTTTCATCAAGAAGATGAGACGTGCCAGTACACAGAGATGAGGATAAGTGGTTCCAAAAGAAGCAAGCTTTTGTGGATGGGGTGAGTGATGTCACCATGGCTGTTTATCTTGTTTATGAATGGGGCAGTGCGGGGGCAAGGAGAGGGCATGCAGTCTAATCAGGGTAGGAAGGCTTAGGAGTTAAATCATATGTTCTTTGCTGATGACACAACACTGGAGGCAGATTCAACTGAAAAACTACAGAAACTGCTGTCTGAGTTTGAGAGTATGTGTGAAAGAGGAAGCTGAGAGTAACTGTGTAAAGCAAGGTTATTAGGTTTAGCAGTGAATTTCAACAGAGAGAACTTGGAGAAAAAGAAATGTTTTAGATACACGAGAGTGGATATGGGAGTGAATGTAACCACAGGATATGAATGGAAGCATAGGGTGAGTGAGGGGGTAAAGGTCCAGGGAGCAGTGAGGAATATGTGGAAAGAGTGGTCACTATCTGGGAAGGCAAAGGTTAGCACGTCTGAGAGAACAGTAGTCCCAACAGTGTTGTACGGAAGCAAGGCAAGGGCTCTGCAGGAAAATGTATAGAAAGTGAATGTGTTGGAAATTAAATATCCAAGAAAAGTATGTGTGTATGTGAGTGCAGGGTAGGGGAGGTGATGTAGGAATAAATGATAGGGTAAAAGAGAGGTGTGGCAATAAGAAGAATATGGTTGAGAGCTAAAGGAGATATGCCTAAATGGTTTGAACATATGAAGAGGATGAGTGAGAGGTAACAAGGGGGATACATTTGTCAGAAGTGGGAGACCAAACTGAAAATAAAAGGTCAGAGTGAAAAAGACTTTGTGTGCTTAAGGCCTTAACATCTAGGAAAGTGAAAGGGTTCCCAAGTGCAAGGTATATCAAACACAGAGATATAAATTACCTGTTGTCTTTTGTTTTGAGAATAGACCATAGTACCATCAAATGGGTTCATCTTCTCACACTGCAAATCATCAGCCTTAAGCCTCTGAACCAGCATTCCCCCTGATGTAACTATTAACACCCGTGGTTTTTCACTTCTGAAATAAATACAAAAAAGTTTGGAAAAACACTGGCAGTACTATACAATATTTTCTGAACTTTTAATGAATTCAGGTTATACTTGAAGCTCAAAGCATAGGAGATAAATTCTCCATTTTTTAAAAACCTTTTCTTACAGTACTACTTACCTCTATAACATCCTCAAGTGACCTATAAACTAACTCAATCATTTTACCAATAACTCTCAGCTTTCCCTTTGATTTCAATTGGATATCAAATTTCCTCGTTTCATTTGTTAGCTCCTATATCTTCATCCTCCTCACTACTTCATTCAAACTCCAGTTCCAAACCACATAAAATAAATGGTTATCCTTCATTATACTTATCAAATGATCTGATAAGTCCTACCCAATCCACTCTCATACCTATCATTCAGCACACAACCATTACAGTCTTTTTATTCTTTTTCACTGATTTGCACATGTGCATCTGTGTACATCTATACATCAATATATCTATATATGAAATAAAAAGGTTTAGCAAGGTTGAAGGACATGTTAGTTGGGATGTGAGTTTTGAATAGAGAAAAATTGGGTGAGGCACTAAACGCTAACAACAGATGGGAACAAGCAAGATTGAAAAATTGGTGGAAATGAAGTTTTTTAAATACCTGAAAGGGTACATGGTGGCAATAGGAACCAAGGAAACAGAAGTGAGTTGTAGGGTTGGGGGAAGGAGTGAAGGTTTTGGGAGCATTGAAGAATGTGTTGAAAGAGAGAATGTTACTTGAAGGGCAAAAATGGGTATGTTTGAACAAACAGCAGTCCCAACAATATCATCTGGATGCGAGGCATGGGGTATACATAATGCTGTGTGGAGGGGAATGGATGCACTAGAAATGAAATGTTTGAAGACAATATGTGGTGTGAGGTGGTTTGATCGATTAAGTGATGAAAGAGCATTAGGTAGAAACATTAGGTAGAAGTGGTAGGTAGGAACATTAGCCAGGAGCATTAGGTAGAAGTAGTAAGTAGGAACATTATGTAAAAGCCTCTGCAAACACTGTACTAGAATCGCCCTCTGCCAGCAGCCTGTTAAGGGTGAAGCACTAAAGGCTAAGAAGCAGCACTGGAGTTCACTAGTAATGGAGCCCCTATCATCGTGTCCACCTCTTGAGGGAGTTTCAGGTGGGAACGGGCATCATAGATATATATAGATAGATAGATCGATAAACAGATGGTAATGACAGGGTAAGAGAGACGTGTGGTAATAAAGAGTGTGGTTGAGAGAGCAGATTAGGGTGCATTGCAATGGTCTGGACATGAGAGACTGAATGAAGAAAGGTTCACAAAGAGGATATATTTGACAGAAGTGGAGGGAATAAGGAGAACGAGGAGACCAAGTTGGAGATGGAAGGATGTTTTGAAAAAGATTTTGAGCAATATTTTCATTATTTTTGCTACAGGAGATATTTCTCCTATATCAGTAAATAAGCAAGGGTCATAAGGTGCTGTACCAAGAAAAAAAGGCCCATACTTTTTCTTGGGATGCAATCCAGGAACAATGGGCAGAGCCTATAATAAAAATAAAATTCAATTTGTAGTGGAAAACTGCACAAGCTAATAATCACAGCACCCTTTTAAGTAACAGGAGAGTGATGTCCACTGAACCAAAGTGGTTAAACCACACTTTCACCACACATAAATCAATAACTTACTTCTTTAATAATGGAAGAAGGTTGGATGTGAGAATGTGGGGAGCAAGAGTGTTTGTTGCAAAGTTCTTCTCTATGTTGTCTTCTGTCACTTCTCTATTGTGAATCATACACCCAGCATTGTTTACCTTTGGGGAATATATGACTTTAATAGATGACAAAAAACACATATGCTCACATGAGACATAACACTAGTTATAAATAACCTGCTTATGGACCTGCTATACATCAGTAATAACTTTTAATGTTGTTTTATCAATATTCATATTATCCACATATATTTCTCTTATAATCCTTTTCCAATAATCTCACCAAACTGGTACATTCAAATCCTCCATGAAACCTCAAGTCTATCAATCATCTCTATAAAAAAAGTATTAGAAAAAAACTAGCCAAGCAACAGGATCGTCAGCTGGAACCATTGTACATTTACTTTCAATAAAAAAAAATAACATGGTAATCATAAAAAAGTCAATAATCAAACACATCCCATCCTATGTTGCATACCCAAGAACTATATTCTAAACATCTAACCGATTCTGCATGCTGATTAAAGTGTCACCATTACATGTATTACTTTTGACTTTAAAGGAACAGGTAGACTCCCAAACATTTTCATTTCTGACCATCAACACTTGTTCTCATGTCCTAGGTAATAGAGCACTATTCAAAACTTTAAAATATTTACTTGAGAATTATGCAATTTGGTTTACCTATAATGAACAGAAAAGTCAAAGGCTTTCCATATAAGGAAAAAAATGAAGTGGAGTAAAAATGAAAACAACCTATGTATGAGAAAATGGATGAAAGACGAATCCTCCAAAAACTCCTAGGAGTTTCACAAAATGTACTATAGGTTTTGAAAGGTATGCTCCCATGTTCCCAGTGATGGGTGAAAGAGCAAAACCTTTGCCTCTCCTGCACTGGTTTAACGATCACATCTTTTTTTTTTTCTATCTATCAGACCTTTCCACTTAAATGAGGCTAAATCAGGAACAAATGAACAATAGCTTCATTTACACACATCCAGTCTCTAGCTGTCATGCATAACACATAAAAACCAGAGAACACCATCCTTAGATAAGCCCTACAAATTAAATCCCACGGTTTACGTTGACCACTTTGCATGTCAAGCTTAATCTTATATACCCATATACAGTAGCTATTATCACATGAAGATCTACTGGGGATGGAGAATATCAGCAAATGACATTTCAACTTATCCTGCCTCTGGTTAACCTTTTCACTGTGCAACATTTCTGTTCTGTGTACTGTCATGTGAGAAATCCATATTCTTTTTCCCATTCTACATCTATTCATCTATCTATATTTATGTTGCCCATTCCCTCCAGAAATTCCTATCAAGGGAGTGGCCATGGTAAAAGTGTCTCCATTTATCCCTGCCCTTACAAGCCTCCCTCACATACCCCATTCCACACATTCTTCCAGCATTTCTCTCCCTCCAGTTCTCTGCCACTCTTACCATATGTCACAGGTGGTTTTCCTCTTACAAGAACTCCTTTACCTGTACTATCATACACTCTCCTTATAAACTCCCCATCTTGTATTCTTTCTACATGCCTAAACCACCTCAAAGCATTACGTTTCACCCAATCCACAATTCATTCCCTGTCATATCACATTTCTCATATGCCCCCCTTATTTCTTTCTTCATTCCATCCATTCCATCTAGTCATACAACATGCTCCTCTCAAGAAACTCATTTCAACAACCTGAATTCTTGACCTCTGTGACTCATTCCATGTTTATGTTTCAGCTACACAGGTCAGGGTTGGGAGGACTATGCTGTCCCTTAGTCATGCACTTTCTCCAGATCCATAAAAGCTGCATACAACTTCTTCCTTTTAGCTAGTTACTTTTCCACACTTATTTTCACACAAATGTGATCCCCACATCCCCTACCTTAAAACCCCCTTGCCCCTCACTTATTCTATAGTCAGTCACTCCCATCACTCTATCAATCAGCACTCATCCTTACACTTTTCCTGGTATACTGTACAAACTTATTCCCTTACAACTGCTTTTAAATATCTCTGTATCATACATCACAGTAGAAAATACTCAAAAAAGTAAGTGTAATTTCTTCTATAATGGAGTGGAAGGGTGGTAATTGACTCCGGCGGGCCCTGGCTGAAAGCACAGATCCTCATTATCTATGAAAGTATATAATGATTATGATTTTATTCTAAGTGCGATTTCATTCTCCATACACCTAAATACATTACAAACTATGATTTTTAATCAGGCATGAGTTTACACATCACATACATGTCATTTATGTATCATTTACATATTCATGCACATTATCTATGTACTTACATATCTTAAGTAAACAGGACATCATGTTACATGAATAAATGAAAAGAATAACCAACCTTTTACCATAAACATAAACAATAATACAAAAGAATTTGTTTCATTTCTTTTAAAATCAACTGCAAAACCTGCATTGTAAATTTGCCTTTCCATCATGATAATAGTTACTGTACAGTTTCTCTAGTGTTATGTGGAATAGATATCATAAATCATGGGAAATTCAAAAGGAAAAAAATATTAGGTTACAAGGGTCAACTTGAAAGATGTAAACCCAGAATCAGAAAATAAACAGAAACCTACAGCATGATACAAATATAAAAGCTACTCTCAATGGACTTGTGAAACACAACAGCCAAATGTAATATATGGAATCAAACACATGAAGAGCAAAACTAGTCAATAAAGCATAAGGAATCTACTCACCAGTACATTTAATTTTTCATTGTTATCACAGAAGTCACTTGCAAACTTATAAACATCCCTGGATTTTGCCATGTCCAAAATGTGGAGAAATATATTCTGTTGATAAAAGAATGGTTGTTACATACATATAATAATAAGTAACTGAATGCATCTAGTAATCAGTTACTATAGAAGCTATCTACAAGGAAACTAAAATAACTTTAAGTAAATCTTCTATTGACTAAGCAGCTTTATAAGTACATAAACATTGTAATCACAAAGTTTCCAAAGATTTACATGCATGTAACTATATATTTTCTTTGACAATGTTTCAGATAGAAAGCTGTTCATACTTTTTCATGAAAGACCAAAGTCAAAACAAAATTACATATGCAGGGACGTGAAATATTTGGCTTAAACTGTTATCTATCACATATATATATCTCAAATTAGTATTTCTCCTCCCTTGCTATTCTCTTGCTGATGTCACTCCGAATTATTATTTCTTGGTGACTTAATAAAGCATACAACTATGGTAATGCTGTTTATACTGCTGAACAAAACATATCAAGTGTAAAGACAGGTACTACTGTAAGAGCAGTTCATAGCAGACCAATGAAACTTTTGCTTTTTAACATCCATTCCTCAAAATAAGCAAAATCAGTGTTAACAACAGTCTTTCTAACTTTTTATTGATATCAGTGCATTCATTTTTTTCCTAAACAGTCTTTCCAACCTTTTTAATGATATCAATATATTATCTTCTTTGTTAAAACAGACTTCATGATAATATTCAATAACTAATGTAAGTAGTGCAATGGGTAAAGTGTTCACCAGATACCAATACTACCTGAATCAAAAATATTAAATAATTTCCTTCTATTCTATACAAATTGGGATGCTGTCACCTATGTGCTGCCCTAATGCCCTTGTTTATCATTTCCCTTTTCTAATAGTCATTCAGCAATGAATACCTAACAGTCAGTGACCATGGTGTGTTTTCCTTTCATAATACATACATCTACTAATAGCATAAAACAGCATATATGATATAAAAAGAGCAGGTGTCATATATTTCATTAACCACTCATCATCAGAGAAATTACTTAGTTATTACCTCATTGTTGGTTGCTTCAATTATTTCAGTTTTGACCTCCTCAGCAGTTTCAGGGTTACGACACACCATATGCACAGTTCCTCCACGCTTTGCTACTTCCGTTGCTATGCATTTGCCAATACCACTATTTGCCCCTGTGCAAGATTATAAATCACAGAAAATCCTAAAAAAACAATAAAAACAAGACTTTGAGAATAACAAAGAATTCTCCCTCCCGAAAATATATCTTTTGTACAATGCAATTACTCATTAGTGCAAAAACAAATTATGTAGAATTCTAATGTTTAATGTCTGCATCCGGACACATCAGCAAAACATGCAATACTCTCAAGTTGGAAATGCAAATCTTTAACAACAGCAATACTGTCATTTGTGTTGATGTGAAATGTTTCAGGATTTTGTGAATATCCAGAGATTCTACCAATAACACGTATCCAATAATTGCAAATTATGAAAAAGAGTAAATATATATCAAAAAATAACTGATTTTACTTTAGCTATGAGTTCTCTAAATAATGAGACAAAAGAAAAAACATCCCATTCATATGAACAATACTTTTGATAATAACCAATTACCTGTAATCATGTAATGGTACCCAGTACAATCCACTTCCAGATCAGCCTCATTGAAGTTTTTGCTGGCAGCCTGATACCCACTCCTGCAAAACCATCATGGTAAAGTAAGACAATCATTTAATCAAACTCTTTCAGCAGTATGACCCATGAACATGATTGAACACCAGATAGAACAGACAGGAATGATGGCCTTGGCCTTTGTCCTGACCGTATATGGTCAAATTAGTGGTCACACAATTATCTTTAAAGTCCAAACCACTCTACCCAAAGTTAATAAAGTGTCATATCCAAGCAACTACTACCACCTGTAGCAAGAACCACTTTAATCTAACACTCTCAGTGTGATCTGATCAGCTGTGCAAAAGGCAAGCTTGTAATTCGTATGTATATAATATATTTATCAGTTTTCTTGGTGATAAGATTTGCATCTTCCATATAGTATCTAACTTTTAGAGAAAAAAGTAGGAGCATAACAATCATTATTTCGAACAAGTGGGAGTATAACAATCATTATTCAGAACAAAGTGGGTAGTGCTTCAAAGACCTGTGAATATGTTAAATCAAATATAGAAAATTTTGTACAAATCTACCAACACAAACTTAACCTATCCTAGGATGATCTTATGGTATCAAGCCACCTTTTATGGACTTTTCACCACTAGGGCCAATTTTCAAAAAGGTCCATTTATGTGTGTAGAGATATATGATAATTATCATGATGACAGAAAGCTCACAATGAATATTACATTCTACAGTGTTACACTAAAACAAGTTTCAAAGGGCCTAGTTTCTTGGGACGAAAATGGCATTTTGCTCTTGACTACTGGAAAGAAGGAAGGGCCTACTAAGGAGGATTGCCTCAACTTTTTTTTTTTTTCATACTATTCGCCATTTCCCGCGATAGCGAGGTAGCGTTTAGAACAGAGGACTGGGCCTTTGAGGGAATATCCTCACTTGGCCCCCTTCTCTGTTCCCTCTTTTGTTAAAAAGATGTATGCTAAAAGATGTCCTGATTTGTATGCTGAGCTTTTGAAATTATGGCAGAAACCAAAGGAAAATTAAAGAGAACAAACAAGGACAAAAAAAGTAAAGCAGTGCATGCATAAATGCAAATGAGAATCCACTGCTGAACAAGTTTTATATGATGCTACTTTTAAATTACAACATTGGTAACATACAAATTTAAACAGTAAAGGCTTACTAAACTTTAACAAAATATCCATCCATTCATGGAAGACCTCCACACACTAGCAAACTATCATTGCAAAGTTAAATCAATCATATCCCTTAATGTGCAGATAAAAGAGCTTTGAGGGCTCCAAGGCTGTTTGCCTTGAGACATATTTTCTGAGTAGAAATCCTTACTCAAAAACATCATACTGGATACAAAAGATGCATTTTATCTTACTTAGTATATTCCTTGAGGCCTTTGGAGAACCAGAGAGGATTCCTGGTTGAAGCCATTGTGTGTATTTGTGAGTAATAAGGTAACCCTTGCACTCCTGCTAATGGAATAACCCTGCCACTAGAGCAACCTTGCTATTGGAATTAACCCGTATGTGGACTGCTAGTCATGGCAGGCAAGGTGGTAAACATCGCCAACGTATAAAGATAATGAATGCTGTTATCAAACCGACAACAAAACAGGAATCTTATCTGATAATCATTTACTACTGTGATCGTATATGATGCCAAATAGTTATATACCTACCAGTTTAAGAATAAAGAAAGAAGTAATCTGGCATATCAGTACTCGGAGGGAATTACTAAACTGCTAAACACATCTACTATATATCTATCTTTTTTCTATGTTCAGCATACTATATAATACAGTAAAAAAAAAAATATCATGAGTATATTACAATGACAGCAATATCAACTTGTAAATCACTGCAAATCACCTTAAAGTAATTGTGCCAGTAAAACATTCATCAGAGTTGATTTTGTATTATGTTTAAGAGGAAAACGTTTAGTTTCATTTCACTACCTTAACATAGGACTCACTATCTTTTCTTACCACAAGCTTTCTCAATTACTGAAAAACATATAAATTCATGAATGGAGAAAGAAAAGGTAAGATTAAGTCCAAGTAACAAATGAGAACAATGTAAGAAAATGATATTCAGGATTTTCAACCTGTCCCTGTACTTTATACCTCTATCATTCCTTCATACATGAATAACCTATTCACTAAAGGTTCTGGTCTCAATGAAACCAAAAAATGAACATTAAAGATATGCATGAATGAACTCCATGCTGAAGTTCATCTTACCCAAACACGGTGGGCAGTGCTTATAGACCAAAATCTCATAAAACTTCCTCCTCAAGAAATTTCAACATTATATGAAGAACATCAAGTACTTCCAACAATTTATAAGATTTTGCCAGAGGGTAGGGTTAGAGCCTAGTGCACAATGCAGGAAAATACAAGAGTTAAGAAGAACAAGTCATGAGAGTAACGGGTCGTCAAGTGTTATGTATGAGATGGAGAGATTGAATGTTTTTGGAGTGAAAGCCAGTAACCCATGTGTGGGAGAGATAGAAAGAAAAGGTAAGTAACTGAGCAAAAGGAGGGACAATTGAAAGCCACAGAAAACCCAGAAATTATTCAGCACCTGCTAGGATCACATGGGTACTGTACATTGTAAATGTTCAAAATTACTGGGGAACATTTCAAGACATGCAAATGCAAATACAAGGGAGTGCAAAGAGAGAGGACACAATATCACAACATTACCCACTTTGACTTGATAGTAAAGTGTAAATTTTTTGACTGCTTACGGGGTTATGCAGTGTGCACCCACATAATTCTAATCATAATCAGCACCCCCCCTTCTCCAGTAATTTTATATTTTCATTGGTTTTATGGTTGTTTGGGCTTTAGGCCTATCAACTGCCAGGGTCATTAAGGCTGTCAACATAAGCTACATCCCCCAACCGAAAAATCTTTATCACCTTCTTCAAGTGTTCAAGATAATTGTAAGACCACATACACTCACTATGAATGTGGCCCATGTTTTTGTTTTTTTCTGAATAAAATACTACATCACCAATCTTGTTTGCCATTTCCTGCATTAGCAAGGTAGCACCAGAGAAATGGCCCCATTCACTCACATCCATTTTCTAACTCTCATTTATAATGTTAAAAACAAAGCCCCCTATCCACAACCAGGCCTCACATATCTTTCCGTGGTTTTTCCAGACAGCTTTATATGACCTGGTCCAGCCCACTGACTTCAAGCTGCCAGTGTAAACCACGTTGCTCCCAATACACTCCAGACCATGCATGTGTCTTTATCAGAAATGAAGGGGGCACGGAGAAGTGGGAGAACATATTGGAGATGGAGGGATGAGGCAAATAAGATCATGAGTGCTCAAAGTCTGAACATGCAGGAGGATAAGGGGCATTCAAGGGAAACAGTGATCTGGAGCATTGTGATATACAGGAGGCAATGTGCTGTCAATGGAATGAACCAAGTTAAATTGAGCAGCCAGGGGAAACCTGAGAACAGTCCATGGGGCCTGACTGTGGCTTGGGGGATATGGTTTTAAAGCATTACACGTATCAGCTAGAAAATGGATATAAGCGAATGAGGCCTTTTTTTCATCTTCCTGCCTCACAAACAAGGGAAATGGTGAAAAAGTATGACAGAGAAAAGGACCTAATAAGAAGTATATAATTATAAAAAATTATACAATTTACATATTACCAAACACAGGTGCCCCCAGGCTCCACAAACAAGAGATCATATCATATAAAAAGTCATCTTTGGCAAGGCTATGTAAATGGAAAAGCAGTCATATCAAAGAACTTCTCACTTGCCTTAGGCTGCAGGAGCCTTCAGAAAAAGATACTGGACTAAACATACACATATACACACAAATACAGAGCATATAAACGGGCACCTTTCTTAGAACACGATTGCCCCTAATATTATATATATCTATACATATATAGGTTTTGTTGAAATTCTACAAATTAATTACCCTTTTTAACATTAACCAGCCCCACATTTTCTCTAATATACAAAACCTTTGTAGTTGTCCATAGTTTCATCCCACAAATTATAATGCCCCAGATCATGCTCTGCAACTATATATGTATTCATTATGTACACATAACTACGCTAACAATACATAACGCACTTAATCAGTATTCAATGCTATCAGCAATGCAGAGGTATTCTAGAAAATTAGTACATGTATTTTGACACTCTGCACATCTACTTCCACATAAAGTTATCCCAACACATGAATCAGATCAGGTAAGCATTCATCGTAAGGTCATGGTGAATCAATCCACAAATGTTCATTAAATATGACTGTAAACACATCCCTTAAACATTCATATGTTTTACAAATAATTAACAACACAAATGTCAAATCTCAGCTGCTCGAGTTAGTTGGTTAGAATTAATTTTTTTAACGACGACCCAACGTTTTCCATGAACTTTGTACGCCTCCCCAACTACTGACTTGTTGGAAAAAATGGCAAATAAGACATCCAAATCTATTCCTACATCTAGACATATTTAAAAGTTGAAACCTCTGTTGGAGTATGCGCCTTCATACTTATTCTCTAGGTATATAAATCCTTCAACTATCTATTGGATTTGAAACGTATTTCTTCCCTTACCTCGTATATTCCTTGAGGCCTTTGAAGAACCAGAGGGTATTCCTGTACAGAGACATGTTGCTTTTAACCTGCGAATAACGGTGACACAGATCTACCTTAAATTCCTACATAACCAGGATGAATGAACGTTGTTATCAAACAATGTCATAGTAAGACATGAATCTTATCTGGCCATCAGTAACTTAAAGTGTGAGATCGACATTACTGCTAGAGGTCGATACAAAGCCGCCATCTATTGATTGAAAGAGGAAGTAGTGCTACTTCCTTCTGATGGTAGAAAGTCATCTGCCTTATTCTTTTTCTACGGCAAGTTAATGCTGATATAAAAACATACGTTGATGGTTTATTTTGCATCTGCTGTGATATCGATCTAATTAATGTCATCGAAAATCGTACTGAACTATACATATTTGCTCCACTCTGCATAATACTTTTTTTTTTGATCATCGAAGTTGATTTCAAGTGAAATTGATTTATTTGTACTATCCTTCCGTCATCTTATGAGAGGACTTATTGATATTTTCTGGAGGAAAAAAAAAAGGTCAGCGAGGCACAAACAAATTTCTCCATTTAACGACAATAATATGGGGAAAAGAAACTATGATTCTTCGCCGTTTCCCGCGTAAGTAAGGGAGCGAGCGGAACAGATGACCTCATTCGAACACAAACGTGACCTTTTTATAAAGTGTTATATATATGTATATATATTGGAAATACGCAGAAGCTTCGAAAGTGACTGTTGTATATGAGTTATGAAATAATTAAAATTGTTGGTGCTACAATAATGTTTATTGTTCTCAGATTAATTGATAATCAAAATACTATATTTTTTTCATGAAGTTTAATGAACCTTAGGAAAAGACAAGATTCAGAGCGTCTTTGCTGTTCCTTAACTATCATCCTGGAAATTAGATGAGAATAGAGTATAATAATGATATTCAAGATTTCACTTTGTAGTTCCTATGAGTCCTTTACACATAAATATTCCTTTTCACCTTGAATATATAGTATGGGTCTTAGTCTTCGGGAAAATAACAAAGGAACTCTAAAGCTGTGTCAATGAACTCCGAACTAATGTTCATGTCATTTCATTTAAACATTGCGCGATGTTTACCGGGTCATTGCCCCCACAAATCTTCATCCCTGACGAGAAAGAACCTACAAAATAGAAGCAAATACAATTATACGGGTACTGTACAAGGGAATACCGAATAGAAAGGCAGGTCAAAGCATATGTCAAAAAGAACGAATCATTATAGAGCATATTATCTCATTGTCCCTCGCGGTTCTGCGTTTATAATTCTGTGCGCCATATCGATTGTTGCGCTGCATTAAGAGCAGGTTCGCCATGCTGAGTGGTCACTGGTAGATTGAGACGCTGGCTTGATGCTTGCACTTGATACACAAATATAACGGCTACTTGATTTCCAGGTTTTATTATTTACATTACTTAATATATTTTTAGAAAATGGACTGATACATCAATGATTTCGTTAAATAAAATTACCATTATCAGGGAATTTCTTATAGATATAATATATATCTACTTCTGAAAGCTGCCAATTTGATTCGTTTACAACTATTACATAATCTTTATTTATTCTATGTTGACAACCTATAGCTGTTGTGACGCAATGTTGTAACTGATAACGTAAGAGCAATGACTATATTATTAACAATTAAACGACCTTCCTCACATAAATTGACCAAACCGAATTTAAGTGAATTTTGAGGGAGTTAACTGCGCAGTGCTTGATGAATATAACAGTATCATGATAATCTTCAATGATAATCATTGTACACGCACCACATCACCTGAACATTCGTCACATGAGCTGATCATGTGTTGCATGACCTGAACATGCGCATTCTGACTTAAAACATCATTGAAACAATTAGGCATTCATCACGAAATGGTTACGTTACTCTTTAGCTATTACGGCTATAGAGAAGTCTGCATGAACAGAAACGGCTGAGCAATAAACCATCTCTAGTCACAGTTCACAGGATCATATCTAGGGGGAAATAGTGCCTATGGCATGCACTGAAATTGTGCCCCTGGCTTGACTGAAAATGTACATACAGTGGATGTATATGAAAATATATACAGTATAATTGTAAACAGTTGAAGAGTTAGGCCAAACTTAAATCTATATAAACTCTTAAAGACTTAAAAGTTAAAGACGTATTTGATCAAAATTGTAACATAGAAGCGGCAATGCAACTGACAGTAGCAAAATACTACTATAAATGAAAAGTAGGGGAGTTTCTTTTTCATCTCACAAAACCAAACCGTTAAAAAAAATGTTAATCGAGTAGCATATGTCGAAAAACAAACCTGTTGAGTAGCGCCCAGAACGAAATCCGATAATCTTTCTCAAAATACTGTTAATTACGATGAAGTATGGAAAACCATAAAAGACATGAAGTCCAAACTGTATTAAACGCAAATTCTAACATTATGAAAATTTTGAAAATATTGCAGTACGAAGTGTTGCAGAAATTCATTGCGCTTACACCTGTTAATTTGATAGTTAACATAACACTAATTATCTTTCCCGAAATATAACAAAATGATGTGCAAAATATTATTTACGTTATATCTTTATTTCATTACAATAAAACTCTTCATTGCCTTATTTCTATAAAAAAAAATACGTTAGCAATATCATAAATATGAATTTTCTTTTATGTTCATTTTAAGTAAAAATGACATCAATCATCTAAAATATTGTCGTTAACCCTTTAAAGATCACCTGCTACATTTTCTGTTATTTCTTACACCATACAAGAATCATTCTTGTGTAAGGTATATTTACTCCTCTACTTATCATCAAACATGACATAAATCACCTATAATATTGTAGTTAACCCTTAAAAAATCAACATGCATTTTCTCTTACTTCCCGTACTTCATACAATTTGTGTATGGTATATTCACTCCTCTTCCAATCATTATTAAATATTTTCTATTTTCATGAAGATGATCATATGCTTATAGAAAGTTGGGAAAATATTTAGTAAGACTGAGAAGTATGAAAGTCCTTATTTCATTCTCCTTAGCTTAAAAAAAAAAGGCGCGTCTTACGAAGTCCTACCTAACTTTCAAGTCTTGGGTACAAAATATAGTGGAACATTTTTTTTTCTCTCATTCCTTTCGGCATTCCATTATTCATCGTCCAACAAAGATGTTCCTATACAGTTCTGAGATTACCAGCCTTGCACAGTTCAATCTTTTCACATTGTAATGTACAGTTTTCAAGAGTATATTCAATATCGCAACGTATACAGGTTTGACCAATCGTACAACATTTATACGAGGGTCGACCTGTGCCAATAATGGCACACCGAGCACACACGCATCCGACCTTTGCCAGTAATGGCACACCCGAATACAGAATGTCATTGACAGGAGCCCGTATTAAACATAGTCTTGGCAAATCTTAAGACATAAATTAGCATTCCTGCCGCTCATAATGTGCATTCTCATATGCATATAGTAAGGATTTTTACATAGCCATACACATAATATGATCGTATGTGATCTTAGAATTATCCTTAACACCTGAAGGAGGCGTTTGAAATATTTCATGTTGGTATATGTAGCAACAGCTTGACGTAGGCGGCCTTAATGCCTAAGACAGTGGACAGGGCCTAAAGCCAAAACCACAAACCAACCATCCAGTATTTTGAGTAGTACGATACGTTGGGCTACGTGCTGGCAACTCAAAGTGATAAGGAAGTGTACAGGACGAACATCCTGAAAAGATTATCCCGATAGCCATATCCGATATGGCAATAGTAGCATCGCACTCCACAGACAACCCTTGAAGGTTAGGTGCTCTACTCTACAGACGGAACTGATAGCAATATCCAAAGCTCTGCACCTCTTGTCGACGGATAACTACACAACTATAAACCGGTCCTTAACCTACACTAATTCCAAGACAGCCGTGCAAACGCTGCAGCCGTTGCATCACAAAGATAACATCAAACTCACTCATGACTTCGATCCCTGCGAACACTCCAGAGGTTCCAGCAACAGGATCGCCATGGGTCACCCTGCTTTGGATCCCCAGCCACGTATGAATCGAGGGAAATGAGATCGAGGAAGCCAAGCCAGCCACTCGTCGCGTCACCTGAAGCAAACCAAGAATCACATAAGATATACAGAAAGGCTCTGCACGAAGAACTTCCTCAACGTCTTTAACGAAAAGTCCATTTCAGCCAAATGGTGCCTGGTGGCGACGCGCGGTGAACCAACACACATTGATTCGACATTGTCGAGACAAACCTAAGGCAATCTTTATCGACTAAGACTAGGATGTAAATGTACTTCGCAGATCGTTGACGGAGACGTCGGGAAACGTGCATACTGTCAGGAGCGAGCAGGAAACCCGCCGGTACACTACCCAGACCCAACATATGCAACACTTGCTCCGTGTCATCACAAGATATCCTCAACCCAGATACACTCATCAATGTTCCCAGCAAGTGCGGTTACAGCCACATTTGCGTATTATGTCTTTTACTCAAGCAAAATAGGCAGGACCAACAGACAGAGTCTACTCATCCCATCCACTCTGCCTGTTGTATCTGTTTCTAAATTTGCGGAGGGGGATGCGCCTGTTGCAACTTTTCCTAAATCAACAGGTGGAGGTGGGAGCAGAAAGCTGCAGCCAAAGGCCCGTGTCACACTACAACAGTACCAATTGGCAGGCATTACTAAGTTGTGGATAGGCCTCTGTAATGCATGCATGTGGTCTAGTAAGCTTACAAAAAAAAACTATCGCAGCATTTCTCCGTACCTTCACTGATACTGCAAAGTGATTACTGATTAAATCCATAGCCCAATACTTGCTCTCAGTCCACAGATATTACATTTACTGTCATATTCTGCTGTCAGCGGTTAGCGATACAGCTAATATCTTGTTATCTAATACCTCAGAAATATCCGACTGCTTGCGGACAATCTCCCCAACTCATATTCATATTTCCGTCCCCAACAATGAGGGTGTAAATGTCTGAATTCACATACCACCGTTTTTAGTCCTAATCCTAAGTTCGTAGAAAACGGGATGCTTCCTTTTATGCTTGTCATCAATTTCTCCACCCAACCAAACAAGTTTAGCTACGCATCAAAACCAGCCTTGGCAAATGACTTCTTATATTACGGGTTCAAGATATAGACCTTTGTTTTTACATAAGAACCTGCGGAAGACAAGTTTATCTTGTATTTTGATTTGTAAACCCAGACAGTGAGGAGGGTTATGAAGGATAGGGTATCTGTGAGAGTAAGAAATATGAAAGTGCTTTAATGGCTAAAATGAATATAGATATGTCCCCATGAAGTAATGAATATATTTTATCCAAGAGTTGAATTGATAACCCAAACAAATCAACGACTTTGTCATTTACCTTATTACATTGCGGCAGTCCTACTGCAGTAACGCTTGTACCATTACTTGAGTTTTTAGCGTGTTATTCTGTTTCATTCTCTACTTCTGCACATCTTCATGTTGCAGGGTAAACTGTATCCCACATAACATCCAGTTCTTCTGTTACCGTTGCTTCACTTCCACCATATCTGGACAGCACGAATCCGCAGCTTTTGTTTTATACACATCGTCTAGCCTGCATTATCATCGCTGTCACATGGCACAATTTGTTCATATTTGATCTTATTCATATATCCAAACGAATCGTGTGGGTCTTCCCCCAACAAAAGCCGCATCTACAGCCACTCTGGCACTTCAAACAGGCCGTAAACACAATGCCTAGCTGTTCCAGTCGGTACTATTCCACAGAATATCTTCGTAACTTCCTTGATGAAGGCACAAATTTGGGTATCACTACTCATCTCTGGACTTATCCTCATCGAGAAGGAAAATCAGGTTTCTTATAATCCAAGGACACGAATATTGCTCACTTACGTGTACTTTTCAAGTGTTTGAGTCACCGTCATTACCAAAACTTGAATCCTTTCGTCGTCAAGGATATCACTACCTTATTCCCAGATGCCTACACTTTAGTGTTGTAGTCCAAAACAACTGGTCGTGGGGTGGTATACGTACATCACTGGGGAAAGTGCAAAACTGAACTGTTTTTGTCGTCTTGCGTTCCTCGTGGTATCGATACCGTCTCGATTATTCATTCGATCCGTCTCAGGCATCCTCCTTGCTGTGTCCCTTTTGCTAACGTCCTGTGCAACATTCCTATGTATTTACAACTGTCACTTTGTTGTGTAGTTTCAGCCGCTTATTGCCTCATCTTTTTATTCCAGAACAGATGTATATAGGCCAATGTTTGATGTAACTGACCTACTGTAAATGGACTGAACCCT
>JAUTXX010074727.1:0-14084 GCA_032273605.1 Panulirus laevicauda
ATTGTGTGTGTGTTTAAAATGGATCAGATAGATCAATAGACATCGGCTTCTTGGATTTTGGCAGCCATTCGTCTGAAGATACACAGCTGCGGTGTTACAGATATCACAGAAGTGGGAGGTCATGATGGTTATTTGTTAACGTACAAGACCTCAAGATCAAGGTCTTCTTATATTTCCTCACGTGGATGAGGTACATGTTGCTGCTAGATAGGGTGGCAGATATAGAAGGATGTTTGCAGAGTCGATAGTATGGTTTGTATGTTATGAACTTGTTTGAACATTAAGTGAAGCATGGTTACAGTAATACAGTGGCTGACATACCACGTAGCCTAACTAACAGAAAACTGAGCTGTTCATTTGCATAGCCATTAACTTGTTCTTGTGATTGTGAAGTTCACAATGATAAGTATAAAGGACTGTATCTGTGTGTGCTTGTGTCAGCGGACGACCTGGGATCTGGGAGTACCGGACAGGGTAGAATCCTCTCCCAGTAACTGTGTGTAAATGGACTTCACATAACGTAAAGCTTTGCTTGGCCGTGCCCTATTGCAATACGTTGAGAAACCGACCCAAGAAATGAATGTACATTACTTATTTCTAACTAAATCATGATATATATTAGTTATAGTTGGAAGATGTGTGATACAAGTGATAATTGATAAATTACATTTGAGGTGGCTTTTATTACTGCTCATAATGCTGATTAGCACGAAGGTCGTGGGAAAAAAAATGCTCTGCTATCGTAAACCAATTCTGATAACCTTTACTTGTGACGATATAAGCTAGAATGATATCGTAAATATCATAGTACCGATGCAGTACACTCATTTTCCACACCTAAGCCATTATGGTGGAACGTTGATATGAAACTTTTGCACGGTGTCCATATTCTATACGTCATTAATGCGCTACTCTTATATTACGGAAGTACTTATTACTTCACATACTTTCTAATGTGTTTTTCCTTCATGTTACGGCCTCTCATTGTTCCTGTTATAAGGTTATAATCAGATCACCCTCATCAGATCAACCCATAACTCACCTTTCTCACTCAACATACCAACTTCATTTCCCTTCTGTGTCGTTTCCAGGATGATGTCTCCCGTTTGAGTCTTGCGTTGTTTCTCTTGTATTTACTTCCTGATTTACCATACATCAAGTGATCACTTTTATCATTTGCCAGTGTATGTGTGTGTGTGTGTGTGTGTGTGTGTGTGTGTGTGTGTATAGAAAGGGTCCTCTCATCGTTACAAGTTTAGAGAGACAATAGCGCTAAATCCCAACCTGATAGCACTTACTCCCCATCGTAAATAGAAAAAATAAAAAGCCCACAGGCGAGTACTGTTGTTACCCTGGCACTAGAATACTACAGCCTTTGTAATGGCCTGTAGTTCCTCTCCGTCAAGCTCGGCCGACCATTGTGTGCTTCACCGTAGGTCTCGTCTGGCTGTGACACCAGTTCTCAAATCCTGGGTTGGAAGAAGGCAGAGGCCACACACACACACACACACACACACACACACACACACACACACACACACACACACACACACTGGGCGGCACCACACTGAACCTGACTGTCACAGAGAAGCTTTTGTTATGTTCTGAGGAAATGTTCTATACCATATGTTGTTGTCTGACGTGTCGTGGAAGTTGAAATATATGTTAAAATGTCACAGCTTACGCTTTATTTGTTACTGTTAAAGGCGAAATTAAGAGAATGAATATGAAGGATTTGAGGTATGTGAGGGAATGCTAGTTGTATGAAGATATTTTTATCGGATCATTTTGTCTTTGGATGCAGCCGTTGTGGATACGCATTGAGTTATTCTCTCCTGTTCTTGGGGATAGGAGAAAAGGAATGTCTATGGGAGTAGGAGAGAAAGAATGCTACTTGGGTATCTCCTGCGTGTCATGGAAAGCGACTTAAACGGACGGGAGTGGGGTCTGGAAATTTTTTCCTCCTTGTATCATAAATTTCCAGGAACGGGAACAGAAGAAAGGAAGTAAGCAATGATCTGTCTTCGAAGACTCAGGTTGGAGTGTCTGAATGTGTCTGCTTGTAACCAAACAAGTGCCATGTTTGATGAGAAAAGCCTGGTAGTTCTTCTGGCTCTGGGTGAACCAAAGATAAAAGGGGATAGCTGGTAGAATGCTTTGGAAATGTCCAGGTGGTAACGTCCAGAGTTTGTGAGAGATCAAGAGTGAAAGAATGCGCTGGTCTGCTGTTGAGGAGTGAGCTGTTTGAGTGTCTCAGTGGCTGGAAACTTTTCAATAATGAGTTAGACTAGAAATATACCGCGAAAGTGAATAATAGCTAGTCCTTTAGTACCTGGTAGTGAGAGGAGTAAGATAAAGGAGTGCTTTATAGGAGAGACTGAATGATAGCTTTGACAGTTTTTATTCAAGGAATGAAGGAATATTGGTGCTAAGGGACTTAAATGCAAGGGTAGGTGGGTGTTGTAATTGTGTTGCACAACTCGAGGGCATAGGTTCCCTAGTGTAAATGAACATAGGACAAAAAAAATGTTGAGTTTTAAGCTGAGAAAGGAATAGCAGTGGAGAATACGTGATTAAAAAAAAAAGTGCATGGTTAAGTTTACAAGAGTGACTGGGGTTCAGTGTCGACGGGTGTATGTGTTGGGTAAATGGTGAGAGCGAGCGAGCTTGGAAAACTCGCTTGTGTAAAGAGAAACCGAAGGAGACTGGATGAAGTTCAAAGGTTCAAAGTAAATAAAACCAGGAGGGTTAAAGTTATGCACAGAAGCAGTGGCTAAGCGTGTGAGTGGAAGGTGGAAAATGAACATACATGAAAGGTTGATAAACGATGACTCGCGAATGATATGTCGCTAAAGAGAAAAGGAGGCGGATGGAAGATATTTGTAGGGATGGAGTAAGAATAATTTAGGAGTACATAAGAAAATTGATGGAGATCATTCTGCGAGGAGGGAGGACTATGAAGTGGTATCATACAAAATAGTGATAAAAACTAGTTTCTCTTTACGCTGAAGGACTGTTGAATGTGGTGTGCTAATGTGGTGTGTTTGGAATGAGTTGGCGTAAGGACTGAGAGTCATGGAGAAAGGTATGGTGAAAAGAGAGACGGGCAATGCAAACCTTACACAAGGTGACATATTCCAAAGAGGTAAGCGTTGAAGGGATTGCCTTCAGTCAGGCTGTTTAACGTTCGCATGGCCCAAGGTGAAGTACATAAGGAATGGCATAATGCATGTATATATTACTCTTATATAAAGCCAAAGGGGACAAAAGATAGAGTCCAAATTACAGAGGAATAACGCTGTAAATTACGGCTGGTGAGGTGTATGGAAGACTGGTGACAGAGAGTGGTGGTATGCACTGAGCATCAGACTGGGGAGGAACGACACCAGGATGTGACGGACAGAACAGAAGGAACAAATCAGCAAAGTAAACAATCAGATATTAGTACACCCTGTTATATGATGATTATTTGGTAGATGAAGCAAAATGAAAAAGAAAAAAATGCACAGTTTCGACACCAGCTCAAATACATTGATAAGAAACTTGTCGAGATATAAGCAGGAACTATATATAGGCGTCTTAGATATATACCCTGTAAGGCTGACGCTTGGTGACAGCAGGGAAGATGGAGTCACAAATGTGGCAACGAGAGAGGGGCTTCAACCAACGCCATGTTCAACACTTGAGGAATCACAACCAGGACACCGAGTGAAACATGTAGTGAGGAGGGACGGAGATCGCATAGCAGAGCCGACTTTCCATCGGAGATCAGAGGGAGTAAGGCTCAAGGACAAACCTGAAAAGACGTGGAATTCAAAAGTTTCTCGTTATATGCATGACAGAAAGACTGGAGTAGGATGCGTTCCAGTAGATACAGGACAGGAAGACTGAGGTAGGATGCGTTCCAGTAGAGGAGAGATCGGGGTAGGGTGGCCAGGCTTAACGTCCAGCGACCTGTGGGGAAGATCATTATAGGCCTGCAGTCCCTTCCTGATTTTATTGTACAG
Organism: Panulirus laevicauda; assembly: GCA_032273605.1. Taxonomy (NCBI): domain Eukaryota; kingdom Metazoa; phylum Arthropoda; class Malacostraca; order Decapoda; family Palinuridae; genus Panulirus; species Panulirus laevicauda. The sequence continues at coordinate 4,008 of JAUTXX010074727.1, forward strand.
TCTCTGTACAATAAACCTTTATAACCAGACAAACCCATAAAGGAAAGTATGAAGAAAAAAGTTAGAAAAGGAAAATATTAAACCATCGAGGTGGCACCTGCCGCCCAGCTGTCAGATGGAACTGAGAAGATAAGAGAGATTAGAGATAAATCTTCACCTTAACAATACACACTGATTGGTTATAATACCGAATATATCAGCGGTCCTTCAGCTCAGCCACCGCAGCGGAATAAGCTCCGGAGAACAGCTACTTCTTCCAGGCCGGCAGCATAGTGAGTGATCATGTTCAACCCACCACACCACCAGCTCCAGACATTAAGATAAATGTTATCATCAAAGTGTGGAAAAGCATCTGGAGCGGGTGGGGATGCAATTGAATTATATAAGAAAAGGGAGTGACAGGGTTGTTCGGTGGTTAGCCAAGAATTGCAATAAATTTGTGGCTCGAGGTGAGGTGTCTGCGTTCTGACGGAATGTCTGCATATTGCCATTATATAAAAGTGAGGCAGTTGCACAGACACACATGGACTCGCACAAACAAGCCCTCCTCGGTGGTGGAAACATTCTAATGATGGGTGTTATAACTACAGGGAAATCGAGTAGCAACACCTGGGTCCACGTAGGGGAAAGAGAGATACGACGATATAAAGTTTTAGAACGTGTTCAGGAGCTCTTCCTGTACCAGCATATCATAGAACAAAGTAGAATCGGAGGGGGCATCTGTACCATCCATCTTGGAATCCATTCAGGTATAACCACCTGGAAACAGAGCATCATTTATGGCATCCCACTTGGGGAAAGGGGATCACACATTGCTCAGGTTGGAGTATAAGGGAAACATGAAAGGAATCGGAGCATAACGTAAGTACCCAACTGATACAGACAGGATAGAGAACCTTGATGAGGTAAACTTAAGTCTTTAGAAGTGGTGGATAGAAATTCCCTGTCAGATTATGGGACAGTTTTACATGGGGGTGCTGTAGATTGTACCATGGCGTCAGCAGGTGAGTATCCTGTGGTAGGATGCAAGGAAAGGAGGGACATGGTTCGACTTGGGTATGGACCTCTGTGGTGTAGTGGTTAGTGTTGCTGACCATGACACATGCACGGGCCACCCGGGGTCGAACACGCATTGGTTCGAATCCTGGGCGTGGCAGTCGGCCTACAGCCTACCCAGTTGTTCATCTTTATCTAAGGGCTAGTCTATAGTATGAATCCATAGCTAAGGCTTGGGTTAATGAATATATATATCGTCGATGAGATGACCTTGATTAAAGCATTTACTCGTTCTCCGTAAGGTCTCAGTGAAAGAAACAATGTCAAAAAGCTATGGTGAGCATAGATGGACGATGGAGGGGATGCAGACAGAACAGCAGCTTGGTAGAATGGGAGGAGTTAAGGGAGCATTGAATGAGAACAGTTCGCTTGGGAACGAAGAGCAGAGGAATATGAAGGAAGACGTTGTGAACAGAGCCAACGAAAATTCTATGTTTTATAGATTCATCAGCGCAGAGTGCTAGTCATAGTTAAAGCACCCTGAGAGAGAGAGAGAGAGAGAGAGAGAGAGAGAGAGAGAGAGAGAGAGAGAGAGAGAGAGAGAGAGAACAGCATTAGAGCGTACAGAAGGATATGGTTGAAGGGAGGTAATACCAGGAGAATTAATAAGACGGTGACTTTTGATTCCACTCTCACTAGCAGAAAGGTGAGGGAAGAGCCACACAGATATATGAACAGGGCCACATATCATTTCGAATGCGACTTCTGTAGTTATGATGTATCTGCTCACAAGAAGAATGAGTGCTGTTCCTGTACAACATGCCCAGATTTTGGGAAGTGATTTCCAGGATAGTGTTGAGGATAAGGTTATGACTCATATGTTTCTGTTATTACAAGGATGAATTGTGGTGCTTTTAAGTTGAACAGAAGAAAATGAATAACTCTTATAGAAGAAAGAGATAGAAGAAGACATTGCGTTGTAGCATCTTTATCTTAACCAGATTACTGCATCCCATTTCCAAGATGCTGCAAAGGTTTGAATTGAGAGAGGATGTATGTTCAGTGCGAGATAAAAAGAAAAATATTAGGAGGAAGGGAGGACGAGTGTTAGTGTGTACAGTGGAGCCATCAACATGTGTCTGAATGGGATTTGAAGCTGAAGAGAAAAAAGTTTTTAGAAAGAAGAAACAGGAGACGATAGAATAGTGCCCAAAGGAGCACCATCGTTGGCAAGAAAAGAAAGAAGTTTCTCCATAGATGGCTACAGCAATGGAACGGACATGTAGAAAGGTCTTCAGTAGGGAACAGAGAGTAGCACAGAGAAGCCAAAGGAATGAAGTTGAGAAAGAGATGAAGAGATGTCGAGGGCTAGGCCGAGAGACTCACCATAGTTCATCGAAGAAAAAAAATCAGATGCGAGTCACGTACGAGAAAAAGTCAGCTGCAGATCTACCAGCGAAAACTTTGTGAACAATAGGGCTGTAGATGGAGGGTTTCCTTAGGGATAGGATGAACGAAGTCAACTTGCGAGAGGAAGGAAAAGTCTATATTTTCAGAAGGAAGAAAAATATGCGATCCTGAGGCACATGCCGGAGGGGACTCGATATGGTATGCCACTGGCCTTGTCCCTCTGGAGGTGGGAGGGTATTCAAGAGACCGAGTGCATGGAAAATATGGGAAGTAGAATATGATCAGTAAATGATGGACCAAGAGTCTGCTCTGAGGTTCATTACCAATATAAATACTCAAAAAGTCAACTACAGGACTCTATTTTGAAGCATTCACGACGTATTTTCGCTCTTTGTAGAATCGGATACAATTTTAAAGTTTCTGTGAAGCTTTTGTCACTGGAGCTTCAGTACCATATATCTACCTTGGGTTACAGCTTGAACTGATTTCCTTTTATCACAGTCTGCAAAATAGTATTTCATAGAACATCCATCCAAAATATCCTACCACTTCCTTGACGTAAAATGAAAGATATTTCCTGCCCAGCCTTGGACGCCAGACTTGAGTTTAAGAGGTAAGAGTTATTCCATGTTTACCATCATTAGGAGATCAGAGAAGCAAATAAAATGCTTCCCTTAGAAGCTGGGAGTTTTAGGGCTTACCCGAGAGAGAGAGAGAGAGAGAGAGAGAGAGAGAGAGAGAGAGAGAGAGAGAGAGACACGTACTTATGAGGAAACTTTGCCAAAATTCAGGGCTAACGCGTAGTGCAGGAAAATCTAAGGTTACGAAAGACAAGCCGAATGAGTTACTTGCTGTCAAGTGTTGTGTGTGTGAAAGCCCACACGTGAGGGAGTCGGAAAGAAAACACACCTAACTTGGCTAAAAGTGTAGCATTTGAGAACCATTGAAGAGCTGGTTCCCTCCACAGCCGTTACTAACCTTCCCGATACCCAAGCAGGCAGTATTGGGAATATATATATCTCTAGTCGATGACTTCGACGTAGTTGGATACACTACTAGTCGCTCTTGTTATATGACAGCCATTCCCCGTGAGATAAGTAATTAGGGTCCATTTCGTAGTCAACATTGCCTCTCACAGTAAAGCACGAATTACGCTATATTTCTCATACCACGGGAAAAACTATGATTTGTCCGTGAGGTGGTTTATCAAACTGAATAGTTGTTTACATCCTCTATAATTTCTCATGTTTCCAATCGCTAGATCCCTTCTAAAACTCTGGGACAAGAAATTGAATCCTATTTAGTGTTAGAAGAGGTCAGCGATGGTATTGATAGCATACTAGAGTTATACTACGATCACAGGCTTACACAGTATCTCGGCTCGCAAGAATTCAGAGTCCTTGCCCATGTCCCGATGTTTGCTTTGCTGGGAGCCAGGCTTGTGAGTCTGGCTAGTGAAGATCCAGATGACCAGAATTACAACGACTGTTTTCCATGACCCAAAGCTTTTGATCCAATATCTTTGTGTTCCTCTTATTTTCCTCTCAGCTCATACAGACTAAAGTCCACGTCCAGGGATTGATTATCACAAAGCACTCTCTTCAACGAGGCCTTGTAAAAAAAAAATTGAAGTCCCCAACATCCAATCCGCCTCATGTATTTCAGCTCCGGGCTAGAGTTCTGCTGAGCTGCAGGCCTTCCGTTGTGGCCAGTCCACTGTAGCCAGTTAGCTGCAGGCCTTCCATTGTTGCCTGTCCACTGTGGCCACTTAGCTGCAGGCATTTCCTTGGGGCCAGTCTGCTGTGGCCACTTAGCTGCATGCCTTTCCTTAGGGCCAGTCCGCTGTGGCCACTTAGCTGCAGGCGTTTCCTTGTGGCCAGTGCGCTGTGGCCACTTAGCTGCAGGCCTTTTCTTGTGGCCAGCCCGCTTGAGCCACTTGGCTGCAGCCCTCCCTTTGTGGGCAGGTCTTCCAAGCAGTTGACGTAAGTGTTATGACCCTTTTACTGCCCTGTTGATTACCTCCTCCTCCTCCTCCTCCTCTTCCCCTCCCAGTCAAGTTTTGCCGGTAAGATATCATCTCTTTTTCCTTTCTCTAATATGTAGTTCTGAGAGGAAAAGAAGAGGTTGGTTAGGGAAGGTGAAGTGGGTGAAGAGAGGTTAATTGTAGAATGTAAAGGTGTTTGGAGTAAACTACTGAAGTGTGTGAATGGTATGTTGAGTATATATATTTCCATTTTGTACTCCTGTACCTAAGACACACTAGGGTGTATATGTGTAATACTCCTGTTTAAAGGCACAGAAAAGGGTAACAAGTATTCACCATGAGTAATGTCAGGTAACAAGCGTTTCTCTTTGGAACTCGTGTCTCCGAGAGAAATAGTGCGTTCCATGATTACTCTGCTGTCGTCTAGATTCTGCCATATTCACTCATGCTTCTTCTCTTAAACAATTGGCTGTTGGTTTCTTGTTAATCAGTATGAGTTTCCTTCAGTAATTTTAGTGTACAGCTATTTCTCGTCATAGACGAATCTCAGGGTACTATTTCGAACTCTTTGAAGCACAAGTATAGGAACTGGAGAGTACCTTAGTATGAGGAGAACCATCAATTTGATGTGATTTCGGTTTTCTCGAGTCCCTCAGTCAACAACTATCCCCACCACCTTGCACAAACGTCTTGCCAGACCCGCCTGCGAACCGCGAAATGATTAAAATCAAACACCATCCCACTAAGAAGCTTACGTCCACATCCACCGTTGGTTATACGTCCCCCATCAACATGATAAAGACTTCCAGCAGACACTACTGGAAACTGTAAGATAGTAAAACATGACAAACACAGGAAAGAACCACTCATCGCCTCGAAGCGAGATAATAAAGACTTGAGAACATTTTCTCTAGAAGACTGATTATCACAGGGACCATCCGATATGGCATCATGTAAGTTTTTGGAAGACTTGTTGAGCGAGGATCACAGCGGAACACTTCCCGAACCAGCCACATACACAGCACGGTATCGTTATGAAAAAGCACTCTCCCCTCCCTCCATTTTGTGTAATTGACCTATTCAGCTATGTATATAGGGTCTTTGGAAACGTAACTTTGAACACAGCCATATATAGTTTCATGAATGTAATGAATCCTATAAGTTCATTTAAGTGAATGACTAATACTTGTGTGTTGATAGTGTCCCGGATACTCTCCTGTCTTGCGTCTAGAAATTTGAACCTCTGCGCTCAACCCTGGAAGGCCTGTGAATAAGTGATGGTCAGCAACGCTAACCGCTACACCTCGCAGTAAGCATGTGATGTAGTCGCTGTAGGCATGTGATGTAGTGCTAACGTCGTGATTATAAACAGTGGTAGTTGTTGGTCGGTCTGTGGAGGAAGGACGTGTGTGAAAAGACGACAGAGGCGTAGGAGTGGGTGAAGAAGAGTAGTTTTCTACCAGGTCCTCGAGCCTTAGGCAATACTTAGATCATTGCTCGTATGTCGATGTCTGCTACATTTCATATCATACAGTTTGACCGTTTGGTCATCAGGCTGTATACAGAATCCACGTTTTAAGACGTGTCCATTCCTAAGATAACATATCCATATGTACTTAATAAAGGTTAATCTAAAAGCATCGTACATTATCTAAAATGCCTCTGCCTTGTAGCACATAGAAATATAAATAACTAAATGAATGTATAGATTGATGTATAGATTCATATTTAAATCCTGCGCGCGCGCGCGCGCGTGTGTGTGTGTGTGTGTGTGTGTGTGTAGATAAGTAAATGAATAAAGATTTATTGAATTCAGGAAGCCATTTGGCTGAGAATATGCAGTTGTGGGAAATTATGAAATTGAGGAATGATGATAGTACTTGGTTAAATCGTCATAAAGGAGCCTAAGATGGGCCGAATACTTCTATGCTTTCGATTAGCACATGAGTGAAGTATATCTACGTAGCACAACAAGTTTTACAGAGCAAAGTTTAAAGGTTTTTACGTTATATATTCATTGGTTGAACATTGTGTAAAGTTTCATATTGGTTGAAAAGCAGTAGTACTCAGTGGACGTACTTAATGAAATTCCTAGTGTGCATTAAGTGATGTAAAGTTACATATACCGTTGACAGAAAGTATTGTTTTAATGATGAAGATTGTGATGAATATTTTGACGTTGGTTTCGTTACAGGAATATGTTAGTTGACATACACGTAACTATGGGAAAACTAAGCAATTTGCGTCCTTGGCTGTGCACTTGTTCGTAGACTGCTTACGACATTCACAATTGTATGCATAGGACTGTTTTTTCTATCTCTGTACAAGCAGTGGTTGGTACATGGTGATTTTGGTGACAGACGCCGGGCAGTGGAGGTTAGCCTTGGTGGCATGGTGAGGACCCTGCTGCTGGTGCTGGTGTCTGTCAGTGTCATGGTGTTTACATCAAGCGATACCTCCTATGACCCTCGAGGAAATTCTTATAGGCCCGACGTAAGACATATTCTCCTCCTCCTCCTCCTCCTCCTCCTCCTCCTCCTCCTCCTCCTCCTCCTCTTATAGTTCAGTCCTTATATAATTTTCTAGAACTACCAGGGTAACATGGGTGAGCCAGGGAACTCCTAGATGTTGAGAGAGAACTCCCCTAACCCTTCTAGATTTAAGACCATCATCCCCACCCTAAAGGCTACAGACAACTTATTTGTACTCTTGCCGGGTCCCCTGACTACCACCCTCGAGGACAGGATTTTGATGGATGACTCCGTGGATGCGAGGACTATAGGTGATATTTTGGAGATAATAGCGAGGGACCTAAAGGGGATGGATGATATTGGCTCCCAAAATGCTTTCTACCTCATCACCAGTTTATAACTTGGCCGAGACGAACTTATTGCATAAGAGCCTCCCAAAGCTTCAGTAGCAACAATCTCAGGGGAAGGTAATCCATAACATGAACATTTGGGAACGCCCTGAACCAATACGTGAATGACCAGTACAAATGGGAAACGTTCCTTGTTAGATTACGGCTACTTGGATCAAGGGTATTGGGATGTAGACCCCTATCTCTCAGAGTAGGACTTCACCATTTTGGTCATCCATTCATAGCCTACAGTAAACTGGAGTCGGATATACATAATGGCATACTGATGGCTTATATATCTGGACGATTTGCAGACAGTTAGGGTTTGATTATATACATGCACTCCCACCTTGGCTGATATGCAACTGAATACAGTTGTAATATAATATTACAAGGAACAGCAAACGAGTGTAAATATTAAGGTATTAGTGCAATGCTTTTTGGTACCAGGTGATTCAATCACATTGGGATCTTAAGAAAGGTATAAATTCAGTTCTTAAAGACTTAGGCTTCCGGCTCGTTCAGTCAACTAGGAACACAAGTGCATCCAGCTTCCTATATCTCTACCTCAGCATTGCTACCTGCAGAGGAACACATGATGCATTACTGGCTCGCATTGCTTTTAAGATATATAGGAATTTAATTATTTGTGACCTCATCATATAGTTTAACACCTTTCAAGTTATCTGTATTCTTTCAGTAAGTAAAATCTACAATAGCAGGAGATCAAGAGTCAAAATATTCATGGGGATTATGAAAGATAATCCTTCAGGGCGTCAGTACATTGCTGAAATATGCAAGAATGATAACGCTGCATTTGAAACTCCTCCAAAGCTGCTTTTAGAAAGACATCATAGTGATGAATGATTTTGGCCTTTTACCGACCATCAAGTGTTTCTTTCAAACATTAAACGTTGTGATTTATATTTCTCGGATGACTCGTTGATAAGGCCTATGAGCACCATTTTCTCTCATTATAGTTATTTTAGTATACGTTTTGGGCGTTGTTTACGAGATGAAATCCCCCCCCCCCCCAAAAGAATAAAAGAATCAGATCATTTTTAGACTGATTTAACAACTGACCTGCTGCTACACACTGAACTCTGCTGTGCTGTTATCGATTGAATTAACACCATAGTATTTGAAACCATTATGTGTACGGAATATAATGAACTTTAGATAATGATAATTTCCTCTTCTGTAAAGAATTCCGTAACAGTATGGTAAAGACAAGGTAGTGTAACAATCTACCAGCCTTGTGCAAGTATAGACAGTACATCTTGTGACCGAACATTACCAGGGGACTGCACAACAGGGCAATATAACACAGCTACTCGACACAGAATAGGTCAAAGGACCAAGGTTGCTCTGTACACAGCTGGACGAGACAACAGGACTACACTATATGCGACAAGAATTTACGAAATGGTGGTACAGTATGGCAGTGTATATGAGCAGTTTAGTGTATGACTGTGTGTTGGACAGTACAGTAAGCAAGAGGACTCTATGCAGAAGGAGAGCACAGTATATCACAGGGCGACACAACACGTTGGCACATTCTTCCACACCCCAGACACACACTTCTGTACACACTCACCACCTCAGATACAACAAGCTGGCACGCTCCTCCTCTTCCTAGAGACATAGGTTGGCGCACACTTCTCCACTCCAGACGCAGAGCGTTGGTGTGCTCGCCCAACCCCAGGCTTTTGTTTTCATCATAATTAGCGTTGAAGAATCACCACCGCCTCGGTTGCCCTCGTGTAAAGAGACGCTGTCATGAGCTTAATAGTGGAGGAATTACCATAATGAGTTGGACGACACCAGGCTGCCGAGCTGAGCAGAGAGGAGGCTCAGTGTCGCCTGTTCCTGAGTGCATTATTATGAGCCCACCTCCCAGCGTCCTCCCATGGGGTCAACTCTATACCCTTGCCGTAAGTGACGGCTAAACTTTCATAATGTTCGCCTTGGTGTTTATTTCATATAGCGCGCACGCGCGCGACGTGTGTGTGTGTGTGTGTGTGTGTGTGTGTGTGTGTATACATTCATGGGCCCCATGTCTTGAACATTCTCTGCTATCATTCACCTGGATCCATCACAACAACAACAAAATTGAATCTGTAACAGCTCAGTATATTTTCACTTTTCCGTGTTGATGAACAATACAGTCTGGTTAACAAGCGCGCGGTGGCTTCTGACTTTATGAATGTCGGTTGGGTGAAAAAAAATTTCTTTGTCTACTAGATCCTGTCACAGAATGGAGCATATGATATGGCTTGAAACTGACCTTTATACTCACACATTGACCTTTTACTTACAACGTTGATATAGTATAGATATGGCTCGAAGGGACTGTTTACCCCACTTGCTCACACCAACAAGAGCAACTCTAACGCTGTCTTTGGCACTGCCACTGAGCTCAGATACTGCGTCTGCTTCCGCCTTTAATGAGCAAGCCAAGTGACCCTATGATGACGGTGTCTTAAGTGGGGATAGGTTGTTCCGTGGGTCTGATGGTGAGTTCGATACCGCTATGGGTGGAGCTGAGGGTGAACTTAGTGCCTTAGTTTGGTGGCATGTACCTGAGAGCACTGAGAGTGTTAAATTTGGTGGTTTACTCTTACGTGGAGGCTGGTGATGATGCTGGTGCATTGTGGATTTTATTCTGGGACATGGCGAACGAGTCAGTCGTCAGCTGTTGGTGGATGATCGTAGGTGATCAGGGCGAATCTCCTGCTGTTGTTGATGAATTGTTGGAAGTACTTCCTGGTGGAGTTATGGCTGTCGTCATTGCCATGAGAACTTTAATACAGTTTGCTATACAAGA
>JAUTXX010074837.1:0-17171 GCA_032273605.1 Panulirus laevicauda
ATTGATTTAATCTTAAGAATAATGTCATGAGAAATTTATTCCAACTTTACATAGCCTTTGGAGAACTTTGTAGATTTCCTCTTTGTGAAAAATTCAAGAAGTAGGGCAACGTGATAAAAGAAATGTCTCCTTCTTACATTGAAGGACATCACACTGCTGTAAGATTTTAGTCTTAGAAACTTGCAAGTTTCGCCGGAATTATTTTGAAAATGTGAAAGAACGTAAGAGACAACGGGCTATAGTTTATCGTCGCTGAAAATATGATCCAGAAGCTTATTATGAACATGATGTATTGCAAGAAATCTTAATGTGTCCTTGTGCAATATGTATAACAAAGAAAAAAGTTAATACTCGTTACTAGTGACACACAACACATGAAAACTCTATAATATTTTACGCCCGTGTCTGTCCGAGGTCGCCATATTGACGGCAGCGCACAGTTGTGTAAGTATTGCACAGCTGATTTCTTGTTTGTCACTAATACTCGAAATCAAATGGCACGGAGATTACCCGTCTTTGATTTTTTATGGAGGCGCAAAGTCTTGATATTTTTCCCCCTGTTCACAGTAACGACTATTGGGGCAGATTTGTGGAATACTCATAAGTGGAAGCTTGAGAAAGCGGCAAGAGAACAAGATAATTCCACTTAGTTACATTGGGATATCCCAGGGACTAGTAGGTATGACTTTTGATCCCAGAATTTTTATAGCAAGTTGATGGTCGCTATTAACAGAATCCCTTGTACAGAAGGGTAACTAATATTTCTTGTGGTTATTTTAAGATCGTAATTTGCATATTATCGGGATAATAACGGGTTTTTATACTACTTTGAAAACTATATCTTATTCAGATCATGACTACCTTAAGTCATCTAATTATGAACCTATTTACTTGCGATAAGAAGCCATGATTATGGAGTTTAGAAGACTGCTTAGAGATACTCAAGTGGACGTAGGAGAACGTATATCATTCACTTACTATGGGATGTAACAAGACAATGATGAAATAGGGAGACATTGACTTATTCTACGATAAGAGATAAGATGTTTGTAGACTTTTTTTGGGTTCAGGGAACATGTAGGTTTAACTGATGTGATTAGTTGTGTGTAGACAGAATACACCAAAAACTTTGAGCTAGATTCCTTGAATATCTGAGATTTACAAAATTTTTGTTGTTGCAGTCCAAATGTACTAGTGTTCATGGTGTTTGTTTCTTCTGATCACATGGTCATGAATGTTCAATAGAAGTGGCTTGTTTGGTGACACAGAATTGCTGAGATGTATTTGCAAGAACATTCGAGCGACTGGATCTAAACAATAGATCATCACGATAATTTGTAAATGGTTTTGTAGTGAATAAGTTTTAGCTGTTAGGTGAAGTTTCATTTGCGTCATGTGATAATTGTTTTGCCTGTTGTACATAGATATTAATGAACCTTTTCTTTTCTTTGAGCTTCATACCCCTCCCCACATTCATTATTAAAGAAGTGTTAGCTAGGTTGATCTTAATGCAGAAGTGCCCCATATAAATCATACTTACTAAATATATTGCGTCCATTGGTATGCATCTACGTTAAGTATTTAAGGTACCTTTATTTCTGTACTACTCGTGAACTACATATATACCAAGTAGCCTTATTGGTTCAGAAAAGCTGCACCCTGAAGTGATTATTGTTGAGAATTTTAAGTTATGATGGTTAGGTTGGTTCTTTTGGCTGGTATTGTGTTTACTGTATTAAACAATAATTTTGAAAAGGCCAGCAATTCGAATCCATGAAGCATGATCGCACCTAATGTACCCATTCTTTGATTATATACTGAAATACAAAAAGAATGCAGTAGGATCGGGGAAGTACTTTCGTAATGTTCTAGGAGACTCGGTCAACTAATGAAAAAATTTATATATTGTTAATCTAATGCATCTCTGTATTTACTTTTGTGGTTTCGTGATATCTATTCTAATGATGGGACACTGTACATTTTACTTTATTAGGGTTCACCAGTGATCACAGTGTCATGTAATGTACATCAGCAGACAGACATTTTGTTGGTGCGTTTTTAATATTTCGGATACTTTATGGGATTTTTATTTATTATAGTGACGTTGATTGCTGCTGAACTATTTGAAATGGCATCGTGATGTACATTCAACAGGATTGCTGTCTAGAATTCTCAAAATGCTGCCATAATTGATATCAGTTCAGGTGGCAAATTGCATATACCATACCATTACTGGTGTAGTTCCCTAGCTCTTGTGCATTTAGCTTGAATTTCTTTGCATTTTGATACTTAAGCGTTATCTCAATGTTAGGGAGACCCATCTTTAATGCCTTCCCCCCTTTCATAAGTTTTCTTCATTTAAAAAAATTGTAGTATTTTAAAGATGTATCCATACAGGAAAGGTAACACATAATAGTCTGTTAAATTTTATTGTTTTAGAAAGTTTTACACATTGAATTAAGCTATTACCAGCACAGGAGCTATGTATTACTATCCATAGGTATATTTGGGAATGTAAAGAATATTGTAAATAAATTGATTCTTAGTTTCTCTCAACTTTTGATCATGAAAACATATATTCCTGTTTGATACTTTTTGCATGAAGAAAGTAGATGATCATTTGAAGTTGTTAACAGGTGGTTCATTATTGTGTCACTAAACTATAATTCAGTCTTCTTCAATAAGATATACATTCTGTTTACAGTCAGAATAAGATAACAATAAGGAAATTCTTCCTAAACATTCAGTCTACTGCCTGTCACCAGATATTGCTTTCAGCAGAATATGAATCACTGGAGAATTGTTGCTCAAGATATGATTAGAACTTTTGAACAGTTTTCATAGCTCTTTAATTAGGATCTTTGATGAATACTTACCTCACTACAGACAATATTTTCAGCACACATGTTTTTGAAGGTTGGTTAATTGGATGGCACTCTTTCAAAGTGATAATACGTTATAATGTAGTCCCAAGATGTGCACTGTTGATTAGATATTAATATATGTACTATACTGTGCTTTGGGCTGGTCTTGTAGCATCTCATCCATTAAACAGCTTACCCTTTTTTGCCTTTTAGAAGTGGAATATGACTTGAAGGACAAGTGAAAAGAAGTCTTGGGTAAATTATGTATTCTATTTTTCTTTTCCAGCACCAGGATGAGCTTCTTTGCACATGTGAAGTTTGACCAACGCTATCTCAAAGCGGCGATTGTCGTTTTTTCAGGATATTTTTTTGGAGCCTATTTAGATAGGTTGGAGACTGAAAGGATGACAAAGTTCAGGTAGTGCCCTTTTGTTATTCATTATTTACTGATAGCATAACATGAGTATATAAAACTTTTTTCTGTATAGGAAGTTGCATTTGAATTTTATTTAAAGATTCACGTAAAATCAAGCTTTTGCCTGGACAAGAATTTAGAAATATGTTCGCTAAAAAGTTAATGTATATGTAGTGTATCGCACATGGCTGTAGACTTAATCTTAAGTCATTTAAAGATGTTAAGATTTTGGCAATATGTTTTCAGGTAAGTTTTTATTTACAGTAATTTGAGATATTTTGAAAGTTAAGATACTTTTCTAAATAGACTGACACAAAATATTAATAAAGCATTTTATATATTTTTGTGTAAGCATTCTCTCTACTTGTGCCTGATGATTTAAGTGATATATTCTTTATATTGTTTATATAGGGCTGCTGAGTTTATTGGATTTGCATTGCAATGTGGCTTTTGGCAATGGAATCATATGATGAGACTGTTTAAATGATTATTCCAAAGAAAACAAAATTAGAAATACATGCCACTCTGTTTTAGAGGTTACATATATATTTTAGATCAGTTACTTTGTAGTGAGACACATTTTCATCAGGAATTTTGATCAATTGAAGAATTTGGAATTAGTAAAATTACATTGCCATCAGGGTGATGTCTTCATTTTTCTCTCATTAAGCCATTGGTAGTTGGTATAAAGTATTCACATTTAGTAGTCCGTATAAAGTATTCATTCCTCTTTCCTTAATATTCTATATCTAATGAAATAGTTGATATTGATTTTCACAATTATTTACGATATATGCCATTCTTTTCAGGGACAAGTCAGCCTTGTATGGGCGAGAGTTGGAAGAAGGAGAGAAACCATCATGGCCTTGACAGCCAGACATCATTAAGTGAAATAGATTATGTAAAAGTTCATTATCATTTTTGCAAATTGTGGAAACCTCTCACTAAATGTACAGTATCTCTTAAGTATTTAAAAGAATAAAGTATTAAATCCATTCATGTTCTTTTCTTTAAAATTTGTTTGAAAGTATGCTTAATTTTATGAATCTCTCTCTCTCTCTCACTAAATATTTGTTTAATTTTGATTTAAGATGTTTTTCATCACAGTAAGTGAAGTTTTTATTTATTATACTGTTTTTATTTATTTATTATTAATTTCTGTGACAGATTCCTGGTGTTTCCCAGGACCTTTATAAAGGCTCTTGCTACCCAAGGCTTTATTACATCCAATAGTAGGGAAATGTACGACTCCTTTGGAGTGGAAATTTCTTTGATGAGATTTTGCTCAATGATACAGTCTTGTCAAAGGTGACTTTTTATTTGCAGTGTAACCTCAAACAGGCTGAATCTGGTAATGATGTGAAGTTCGTTATATTTTTTGTGTACAAGGACCTAAATATCTTTATTGACAACCCCTGCTGTATGTTTCAAAAATCACAAATAAACCTTGCTCTTTACCAGCCTGTGGAGTTAAGTCTGGGGGCCATGGCAAAAACTGGGTTAATCTCTTGAAATGGTAACCATAGTATGTGTATGAATTACCTGACAATGAGACGCTGCTGTAAATAATGAAACAAAAATAAAAACTACTTAAAATACAGTTTGTGACATATGACTTAAAGGGATATAAGCAGTTTATTCAGACGTAATTCACTGTGTTGGCAGTAAACTAATAATGGTAGTAAAACAAAAATGGCAACTTCAACTGGATTTTTTTGAGCAGCCTGTCTAACACATTGTTCTCAGTGAATTAAAGACTGTGTTGATGCTTCATACAAAATCTAGGCAGAATTAAACAAAAATAGCAATCAAAGGTATTCAGGGCAAATCTAATTTAACCAGATATCCATTGAAAAGGTTCAGTATGTTATACCACATTACCGATTTTTCATAACCTTTTTCATTTGCAGTTCTACAGCCTTTCTCAAGCTTGAACAGTGACCACTGACAATTAACTGGAGGCTTTCGTGGTTTTGTATATATGGTCCCATCTTCTTGACGACCAATAAAAGGCACTGACCAAACTTGACAGAAGACTTATACTTGTCTAAAATTTTGTTTAAGTATGTAAGGACTGATGTATGAGTTGCTAGGTCTTGTTGATCAGCATGTTCACATAGTAGGTGAAAAATAGGCAAATCAGCATCACTTTCTGATTCTCTCGCACAGAAGGCACTGAAAGACAAATACATGCACAACAGTATTAGATTTTAGGGGGCAGTTGAAACTGATTAGACAAGTGTATGTCAGAATATATAGTTAACATAGAGAAAAGGCAAAATATTTCAAACTACTTTAATGCCCAAATTTTCCAGAGAATTTCCATATTTCCAACTCCATAATACAAATCCTATTCTACTTTCAAAGATAGGTCTTTAACACTTCTCTTAGCCAATTAACTTTAAATTCCAGTCCATGATGGTTGAATTCATATGTAAGAGAAACTGATGAGTCTTGGATAAGAAATTAGTTAAACAACAAAACAGAACCATACCATAACATTTCTGTTACAAGTTTTGGTGAGCAACCTGGGACCAAGTGAGCCAGGATGTCCCTGTGTTGTTCCTCAGTTTTTGGGCAATATTGCAAAAGAGGCACCAAAACATGAGTCACCATCACACCCGAGTGCCAGTGCTTGAACTCTGACAAAGCATCAACATCTAATGTGGATAGCTTGCTTGGCAGGTGGTAGAGCTATATGTAAGTAGGAGGTGATTATAGTTAGAAAAAAAGAGAAAAAAATATCCAAATGTCACATTGCTACTATATTATTTGTTCAAGAATACCTTGCAAAAACTGGTGACTTAAATCTGCAGTAAATTCCTTTAGAATATTAATGTTACCATGCTACAGCAGGAAATGGTAGGCAGGTATGATATAAAGTGAATATTAGAAAGTTTCATGGAATTGATGTAGAAAACTTTGAAAAGAGGAGGCTGGGGATTTATGCTGTATGATATGCATTTACATAAAATGCTTCTTGAAATACAATTGAGAATTGGGGAAGTAGCTTGTGATATGACCGGTTGTTGCAATAATTTATCAATATATAAGAGCACAGTAAAGAATGTAAATGTGTTTACTGAAGTGTCACACTTTATGTTTGTGTAGATTAGATTATTTTTGAAATGACTGGAGTAAATAAGAAAAAGACTGAGGATACAGCACTGTATGGTGGTAAAATAGAAGTAATTTATGGGGAACATTTACAGTAAATAAACTGCTTTTACATAGACATAAATTGTATCACTAACTATACTATGAGTACAAGACATCTTTTTAATTCCAAAGTGTAACTGATTGTTTGATACACTAACACTAGTGATTAAGGTTATGGGCAGAAATAATAGTTGTGTACAGTAACTGTAGAAGAGAAATTTCATCTGAAAGAGGTGGAAATATGAAGATTTTAAAAGCAAATATTACATTAAAGATTACAAAAGTATCATCACTGTACAAAGGATGATGGAGAAGCAGAAACTTAATAATCTGGTGTATACCTTTATAAGGATAAAGAGTAATGTGAGCTGAGCCTTTAGAATTGTGCCTACAGAAAGATAGGCATGAAGGGGAGATGAATTTCGTATGAATGAGTGAGGTTTAGGGTGAAAGAAAGTAAAATTGGAAGAAAGGTGCAGACAGTTTGAATGATGTTTATGAGAAAGGCCTATATGACTGATTTAAAGAGAGAGCAACACATAGTCGGATATACGATGTTGGATCAGAAGAGACACTGTTAAAGTGCAGAATGAATAATTTCCTTGTTATTGTTTATGAAGATTGGAAATGGATGCTGAAGGAAACTTTGTGCATTGATAATGATGCAAATTTTGCAAAAGTTTGGAAATACTGGATAGAAATGTTTTGTGCTCAGGATTTGTCACGTATCTGAAAAGAGGCATGGAATAAGTACTCATGGGAAAAATTATTCATTTCTTGGAAAGCATATGAATAAGACATTAAGGAATACAATACCTTGGGTAATATAAGAAGTGTCCCCATCAGAGCTGCAATACTTTCATCTATTTTTTCACTCTTCTTACAAACTTGAATCAGAACTTCTTCACTTATCACAGGGGCACTGCTGTTACACACTGTGAGAGGTTTAACTGATTTATACAGTTCTATGTCCAGTTTTTCTGTGCTGTTTAGAGAACTTAATACATTTTTCTGCATTGCTGTAATATCGGGTAAATTGGATAGCAGAGAAACACTCACATCATTAATTTTCATTGGTGAAGTGGGGCTGGTGTCCATTTCAACCTTTTCAGGCCTTGAGCACTTTCTCTGTCCATCTTCCTGTATATTTTGTCGATGGTTTATTGAACTCGTGTACTTACATTGGAATATGCCAGGACTCTGCCGAAACTTTTTACATAACTCCTCAAAGGCTTCTTTATTCTTCTCACTAATTTGATAATTACTCCACATGGTTCACTTTAATCTCACTCAGTTCTAGAAAAGAATTGATTAAGTTTATAAGTATTAGTACCTGTAGATTTTAAACGGTGTATATTGCTCTACTGGTATGTGTTATGTGAATGTCTAGTCATAGCACAAAATGTTTAAAACCTGTTATAGTATTAGTGCAGATATACATTTATAAAGCATGTATATATTTTCTAATTACGATTTATGTATCATGCCTTTTTCTGCATCAAATTCCTTTTTTCCAGTAAGCATACAAAGTAAGTCCTAATGTAAGATGTCCAATATAAACATACTTTCTGACCCTTAGTATATTCATATGCTGAAGAAATAACAATAAAGTTTAATATGTTTCCTGAAGAATTCTGTGTTCTAGCTTGGCTATAACATGCAAAGCACTTATCACCTGCTTATAGATGATAAAAGAATGAGAATAGTTTTATAATGTTTGCACAAGGTAGAAAACAGAGATAGGGAATAGAAAGAAGAAACAATGAAAAATTGAGAAACCTCAATTTGATGGATAGCATAGTATGAAGATGTGTTGCAGAATGACATTGCACTACTTATGTGGTCAAAGATAATAACGAGGAAATATGGTGTGGCCAAGCAAGTTTCCGTTGAAGTATGTTGTTTAAAGTCATGTTAAATTTAACTTGTAAATATCATGGATATCATTTTGCAGTTTATCTCAATTTTCAGTATCATGGTCGTAAATACAAACCTATGATTTCAGCATTGTACCCACTGCAAATAAATGTATGACAGAAAAAACAGTTGATGGCTCTGCTGCCCAGCCTCTCTGACAGTCATGTTATGGTGTCTCCAGTAACACTCCACATTACTGGTGATATAAACTTTCTGGGCAAAAAAAAAAAGCCTATTTTAGCTCCATATTAGAACTAACTTTGGGAAATGGATAACTTAAATTTTGTTCCTTTATATGGTGTGTTGTGATTCCAAAAATATCTGCAGAACATGATATGGATCATCATATCACCTAGTATTCATATTCCTCCCCACCAGCGACTTTTACCGTAGAATAAGAAAAGGAAAATGCTGTAAATCTTCGACCCCACTTGATTCTGTCAGCAGTCCTCTCATTTTTCACTTGACACCGACTACGAAACGAAATTAATGATATACCACCTCAGCTGTATTCGATGTGATATCAAACAACATAATTACCAGAATAATTTCAAATACCAACCTTAAGTTATAGCAGTTTAACGTGTGTTTATCTGCGATTTAAATGTACCACCACAGCAGCCTGGAGACTGAGTTTACATTCATTGTTTGGGTCGCTTATCGTCAGGTTCCACCTTAGACTTTTGCTGCGTATTATTCACTCCGTTGTATTCTCATCTCTATTATAACTGAAAGTCGCCTACGATGAACGTCAGTATGGTACGACAATAATGTCAATATATTGAGTATTTATACGTATACATCTATGTATTCCTTAATTGCTAATAAAAGTATATGTTGTTTTGTGAATTTGGGTTCTCAGTTACATTAGAACGCCGCCAGTGGTGGCCAGGTTGAAAGTGACCAGAACTATTTTATCTTTGACAGGTATTGCTGTATTCCAAGGAAGCTCGAATAGTTGTATTCTGTATTTTCTCTGCTGACGGTGGGGGTAGACATTTAACACAGCAGCTGCTTAAGAAGTTTGGAATATCTGATACATATTACGTCCACTTAAACTTGAGGCAGTAAGGTTAGCTGCACTTCATTATGAATCATTTTTCCAATTTCAAAAGTGATTAGGATGGCTGTGTATGTGATGTGTACATTATTTACGTGAAATTTCATTATATTTTGATTCTGAGGGTACAGTTATAAGATTTAGATAAATGAAGAGAGTGTTTGGGGGTTATAAACCATATTTTTGATCACGAAAGTGTAATTGTCAACTCTCGTTGGACCCCTTTATTGCTGGAGGTATCATTTTTTTTATAAAATAAAATGATGTAAGTTAAATTCAGGCAAATCTATTTGATAACTTACATTACTAATTTTGTTTGGCCACGTTAGGGGAAGATTGAACAAACGGTAGACTATGAATCATATTTAATTTTCATATGGAGCAAATGTGTTACTCATGTATTGACACTTTTACCTTACTATACCTCCTCGGGTATTGCAATATGAATGTATCTTAAACATTACTTAGGTTATGGAAGATTATTTGTTTTCCTCATTTTTTCTTTTCTTTTTTTTCATATGATATATCTTTGCATTGAAAACTTGCCCACTTTCAGGGGAATATTACCAAAGGATTGGAAGACTTACTTGAATTAAAACATGAAGACCATGTGTTGAATTTTTTGTAAAAGTGTTTGTTAGGGGCACCCCATTTGTTACATGATGATGTTATTGCATTGCTGAAAATTATATAAATTTTTTTCTCAAGAATAGATTCAGTATTTTATAAAACTTGTATTTTAGATTCTAGGGTCTTGTTTTCTCTTTTATTTCCTCTAACCCAGAATAGGTACGAATGACTACCTTATACAGGAATTAAATGCATGTTTTCAGAATTTACTCAAAGTAAGATAAGTCATTCGATATCAGAAACTGTCCAGAAAGGTGAACCCTGAAATACACATTTATAACATTATTGTGCTCAATGAAATTTGTTTTATTGTCATTACAGGATTGCGTAATCATTAAAACTGGATATCATGGATAGTGTAGTCCAGCAAATCACATATCGTTTGTTTAGCAAGACTCTTGAGCAGAAGATTGTTCGTAGTATCTGCACGGTAAGAAAAGTCAGAGACTAAATAGATATAAGTAGCAGTATTTAAGAAAACTAGAGAGTAGAAAAAACATTAGATATTATACACTACTGTGCTGAAGGTAGTTATCATTTCATTGTCTTTCTTTGGAGCAAGGTTGATGTGCTTTCAAAGTGAATATTGGTTTGTTATGTACCTGACTGAAAAGTTTATCTACTTGTATTTTCTGTTTCTGTGTTTTGCTGATATTTATGGGTCAGCTGTGGTGAGAAGACATCCATGGGAGAGATCATGATTTCAAAAAATAGGAAAAATAGCTTCTTCTATTTCACTCTTTAAGTGATTATTTTTGAAGATTAGAAGTATATTCAGATAGAGGACCATGTAGCAGACTTTCAATATATTTCTTCATGGCATTTCATATGATTTGTTTTAGGAAATATTAATGATTTACAATTTAGTAATTTATTGTAGTTATAGGTAATCATGACACGTAAATATAATATTCTATTTGATATGGCAGTATTGCCACAAAAGTTTTAGGTACATTTGAAGAATGATATTGAATCCTATATCTAAGTAATATGTATGTACAAACAGTTGTTTTGATACATATTTCCTTCCAATATTACAAGATGCAACTTACCTTACAGGAAACAGAAAATTTGTTGCCAGATGCCAAGAAATCACTTGTAGCAGAGGTTGTCAGCAGGATCAAAGTTCTCTTGGTAGATGATCCTCTTAAAGCTCTCAATATTGGTAAATCATGTCATAATTTTCCTTATTTTGTACATTACTGTTGTAAACAAATTTCAGCCATTTAATAAAGGTAACCACAGAGTATATAGTCACTAAAGACCCATAAACCTTAATTCTTACTTGTAGACTCAATTGAATGTTACTTTCCTTCAAGAGCAAAAAAAATTGCTGGTTTACTTAGTACAGTATTTCAACTTCACACCTTAGTTTCAAGTTTTAGGTTTTATTGTTTTTGCAATGGTAATGTAGATCATTGAATATCCACCTCTTTGGGAAGATATGAATATTCATTACATAGAATTGATGTGTCATCCCGTGGACATAGTTATTTGGTTCATCAAAAATTTTATTATACCCTTGAAATGAGTATATTCTATTTTTTATTGGTACATAATGATATAGTATTAATTTTTTGAGCTGGCTTTTAGATGAAGAAACTGAAAGTGAGGAGAAAAAGAATGAGTATTTTTTGTGAAAAAGATGTGTTTTAGTGATGTTCCAAGGGTAAGGATGTAGAAAGGTACTTGGAGAAAGGGATCATTATTATTATTCTTAAATTCTAACTTGGAAGTATCTGATAATTGTTTTATGGAAATGTATCTTCTCCCTCTCATCAGTGACTTTGCTGTGTGATGGCTGCTCAACACTTCATGAAAGTTTGGGTTTATGTTTGGAGGAGATTGTTTTTGCATGTACAGCCAGACTGCAAATCCATCACACTAAGGAATGTAGAAAACAGTCACAGTTTCACATTGCTGCTAAAGTGAGTTGAACAAGATATCTTTTTATGTATGCAAATTGTAAATGTTGATGTGTAGATGCTATTTAAAAAACTTTATTATTAGTGCTAATAAACTGTGGCTGTTATATAATTGATATTAAACATGATAATGAATACTGCTAAAGAATTATTTTGGATGTATTTCACCTTTAAGAGAAACCACTGTGGTGACTTTAAGGGATTTGTAACACCAGACATTAAAAATCATGACCAGCATGATGGCTTCATTTAAATTCATTGAAATTCAGATGAAACCACAAAATCAATTTCTTTACCTATAGTGTGCACTCCTTATTTTCATAAAGATTTCATCTGAATAGCTCCATTACTTGGTTGTGAAAAAAGTATTCTGTGTATTTTCATGTTAATGTCTATTAGGATTGTTTTTGGTTATTTTCAGAAAAGTACAATTGTTCTCAATTGAGAATTTACACAATCTTATTGTACAGAATGTGCCATCTAAATTTTTCAGTGATAAATGAAATATTGTTCTCTTTTCAGGCTCTGTATAACATTCTTCAGTACAGTGGACCTCAAGTCTTTCTACATCTTGAGAATTCTCAAGTAACTAAACTCTTAGAAAAGGTTTATTTTTCATTATTAGTGGCCTTAAAAAGTGACAGGTTGCCGTCTGATAGTGCCTTGATAATTTCTACATCTCTTTGTATTACTTTGTCTTATTTAAAACAGGAACACAGAAAAGCTGAATTTGTGCATGTGCTGTCTACCCTTAATGAAATACAGCTTAGTGAAATTCAGAATTATATCAAGTGCTCCAGTGAACAAACATCAGAATATCAACACGATCAGATGAAATACTGGAGAAATGATACAGATGTGTTTACTGGGAAGTTTGAACAAATTAAACCATCATACTCAGTTGTGTTACTTCTTCATGGACTGTTTAATTCAGGTTTACAATGGATATATTATGATGGTGGGTGGAGTGATTTTGAAATAGAAAATAAAACAGTGTCAAGAGAGAGACACAGTAAAGAGCTTAATATAGATCGTAACACAAGCTTCAAGCAGTCTGATGGACTGCCTGTAACTGAAGTCCAGAAGATCAAAGGCATTGATGACAGAGAAGATGAGAACATTTTCTTGTATGATGTTTACCCGCTCATAGAAAAGCTATGTAAAGGTGCTACAAGCTACACTTTTCAGGCATTTCAGGTGAGAAAAAGTCATGTTGAGTAAACCCTTTTTAGTACAGAAAAAGAAACCTGTAACAGTTTGAAGGTGAAATTGATTACATTTATTTAATAGAAAGCTAGTTCACAGTAAATCATATGTATGTGACTGATGAATGAAAATGCATGAGCATGTTTGCTTTGTACCGGAGAATTTACTGCCACTCCATGTTTGACAGTGATAACTTAGAAACCCCAATGGCCTACAGAAACAGAAATACCTGCCAGTTCTTTGTCCCTCCACCTTCCCCTTGGGCAGCAGAACTCTTTACAGTAGTTGAGGTTGAATCTGCATTTCTCTCATAAGTTGAAATAGGGCAAAGTCTTTGTAAAACCTTTATGTGTTAACTCTAATAGTGTCCCTTTGATGGTAAAGGCAGTTAACATTATAGATTTAACAATGTATAATGTAGAGAGGTTTGTATCGAATTGACGAATGGGAAAGTGATTTTGTGATTGATGTATAGAAACTTCAAAAATGAAATCATGTATAATCTTTCTTCATAGCCATCTTAATGCTTTCTACATTAATTTCCACATGAATCAGGTCAACAATTTAGCTGTGGAACTTTCTTGAGCAGTAGTTGTATGCTGTTCATAGGAACACCATGATCCATATAGTTTTGAAAATACTGGTTGCTATTTTGTGTATTAAGGAGTGTCAGTTAATTATTATGCAGGCTTCCTAACAACTTTTAAGGACTGTTTCATGTTTTAGAAATGACAGTATTTCTTTGATTAATCCTCTCTTGTTTTATGGTGAGTCTTAATGTGAAGACATATATGTTACTAGCAAATTACTTGATAGAGTTAACTTACTATGCTCCATTATTAACCAGAAGCTGATTAGAAGCTATAGACCATTGTACGTAAACTTTAGAAAACTTGGCTTGGCCCCTTGGATCCATATTGAAAGTAAACTGAATGGTTGCTAGTTTCACTCACTCACCAATGAATGTTGACAGTCTCTCCTGATTTGTGAAATGCCTTTTAGTAGTGATTTGTATTTTTCATCATATATATATATTTGTCAGTGATTATTTTATAACTATGTATGTCAACACTAAATGCTAAAAGAGAAAGAGAGATGATGACTTGTGTGTAGGCAAATACTGCTTGTTGGGTCTTGGTCAGCCTCTAAGTCACTGCACACTTGCAAACACTATGCAAAAAAGATTGTTAAACATCTTGCACCTCATTTAAATCATCATATAAAGCAAGTGTTGAAAAATTGATTCATTGTGAATTTTTAAAGGCGATGACAATGTAATTATCATCAGTTTGTCACTGAATTGACTTGATACAAAAGAGTTTGAAACTATTATTAATCCTCTGAAAACTTCACATGCTGTATGGCAAGTT
This sequence comes from Panulirus laevicauda, assembly GCA_032273605.1. Lineage (NCBI taxonomy): Eukaryota > Metazoa > Arthropoda > Malacostraca > Decapoda > Palinuridae > Panulirus > Panulirus laevicauda. Next base: position 14,547 of record JAUTXX010074837.1, read on the forward strand.
GGGTAATTACTACCTGTCATTTCTTATGCACCGAAACCATAGTCCCTACCTGTTTTTCATATTTGGTGTGAAGCACTAGAAATAGATGAAGAAATTGCACTCATTATTCACTCTCTAGCTGTCATGTATTATTATCCTCGTTGTTAAGAGAGCAGAAGAGGGCGTATTTAAATGGTTTAGATGTATGGAGAGAATGAGAGAGGAACGGTTGACAAAGAGGGTCTGAAGTGGAGGGTACAAGGAGAATGGGGAGACCAAGTTGGACATGGAAAGATGGAGTGAAAAAGATACTGAGCAATAAGGGCCTGAACATGCAGGAGGGTAAAAGGTATGCACAGGATAGAGTAAATTAGAATGAAGTGGTATACAGGGGTTGATGTCCTGTTAATGAACTGAATCAGGGCATGTGAAGCATCGGAGGTAAACCACACAAAGGTCTGCTGGGCCTGGTTGTGGATAGCTAGTGAGTAGATGAGTGGTTGTGGTCTTTCTTCATCTGTTCCTGGCAAAACCTCGCTGACAAAGGAAATGGCAATCAAGTATGAAAAAAAATAATGTTATCTGAGAGAGAATTGGCCAGATGGCCCTCAATTCTTTTTGAAAAACACACATATTCCTCATTGGGTTTGGGTAAGAGAAATTTTTATATATACTTATGTAAGATCCTTAAGCATGTTTATTATTTTGTTGTAGTTTTATAGATCCTAATATGTAGTGAAATAAATTTAGTGGTTATCTGTTCCTTGTTCCAGAATCATGTGATAAAGTCTTCAAATTTATTTACTAATCCCTCAGCACATAGTTCAGCACTTAAAACCTAGTTGGTTTTGTTAGGTACTGCATATGTGGCTGTCTTGTGTGAGAAAACTGGGCAAGAAGATGCAAGAAAACTTTGTTGATGTGCAAGAACACAAAACTTCTGGATTATGTCAAGATTTCCTGAAAAGCAATCATCCCACAACACAATTAGTGTTTACCATTCAATCTACTAGGCATGATACAGTGTTTCATCTCTTAAATTCCAACTGGGAAAATCCTGCTAAAGGTTTGAGCTGATTTTTTCTAATAGATCTAGGTTTGTATTCTAGTAATCATATTTAATAAGCATATTTGCAATGAACTTTATGTTGATATTTTCCGAATGATATCTTCAGTGCTAATTCTCTTCTCAACTAAAGCTACTGTAATTTTCGTATGAATGAATACTCTTGAGTATATTGTATCTTCTCCCTTATTTTCACAGTAGCATGACTATTTATACTGATGACCTACTTGTTATGTGAGGACAAAGATTTGCCTTTTTCAAGGTAGAACAGTTGATAATATTATTGCAACATTTTGAGTCAAAGAATAAGGCATGAAGAAAGGATTTTATGATGTATATGAAAAACAAAAACCAGGCAGACATTCCAATCATGACGAAAAGACTGGAGTGACATCGCTCATTTCAAATTCTATCAAATCCAAGGATAGTGATATAGTATTTGCTGACTGTACCTCCAGGACTTGTTTTTGTTATTGTGTTATATATGTGTAATGGTAATGTAAGTGCTAGACTAAGGGTCTACAATCTTATGATAGTCAGATTGTTTTGTAAAGTTTGTCTCTAACAAACAGATTTAAAGTCAATAAAAGGAGGAATAATATGTCATTATACAGATGGGATATCTATAGTGACAGTTAAATCAGACCTCTGCTTCCTCACACTAATATTTTCAGATAACTAGCGGTTACTTTGCATAGAAAAACATGTGCTTAAACAGCTGTAGGTGAAACATCCATCAGATAATGTGTCATTCCTTATATAGAAAGATAAACCTGTTATGGCTCATTAATTTTGTTACATATAAAGGGACTAACTGATTTATGTCACATTCTTTTAAATAAGAATAGGAGCAAGTGATGTTGTGTATACCTGCATGGTTGAGCTGCTGGAGTTGCATGAAGATGGACAGCCAGGAAGTGCAAAAATGTTGGCCAAAAACATGCTAGCAACTCTGTTATCCTCTGCAGCCTGGGGCTCTAAGAGTACTTACCCACCCCTTGCTCTTGCTGTCTCATATGTTGGAGCTGAAGAGGTAAGTATCCTTATGTCTTTTTTTTTTTTTTCATGTAAAATTTCTTTGATAATTTCTTTTTAGTTAAGCCTGACCCTTGTCATAATCGTACAGATATACTGGACAGATCGATGAACTTAGTGCATGGCATGAAATGCTCTACACACTCTATTTTGGGTTACTTTTATTCATGCAAATTGTTATTGTGACTGTTATATGCACAATTATATGTAACATTGGTAGAATAAAGTTAAAGCATTCAAAAATCTTGAACTTGGGAATTAATTTAGACCAGTGTTGGATATATGGAAAGATGGCTAGTTAGGATTGATTTTTCATCTCATGACGGGAGAAGGAATTCTTTTGAACTTCAGATAATTTTTATTCCATACATAATGATTATTTTGAAGATGACATATAGTGATAGCAAGAAACAAAGGTTAGGTGGTAGACCATCCGGTCAGAGATTGAAAACATAGTAAAAGAGCCATAATATATGTTAATATTTGTTGGTTTCTTTGCTTTGAATAAGAAATGGCAAGACAGATGAGTCATAGACTGATACCAT
>JAUTXX010074945.1:0-17165 GCA_032273605.1 Panulirus laevicauda
AGAGAGCAGAAGAGGGTGTATTGAAATGGTTTGGTCACATGGAGAGAATGAGTGAGGAAAGATTGACAAAGAGGATAATGTGTCGAAGGTGGGGGGAACGAGGAGAAGTGGGAGACCAAATTGGAGGTAGGAGGATGGAGTGAAAAAGCTTTTGAATGATCGGGGCCTGAACATACAGGAGGGTGAAAGACGTGCAAGGAACAGAATGAATTGGAACGATGTGTTATACCAGGGTTGACGTGCTGTCAATGGATTGAACCAGGGCATGTGAAGCACCTGGGGTAAACCATGGAAAGTTTTGTGTGGCCATTTCCTGGAGCTATGGTTTCAGTACATTACACATGACATCTAGAGACTGAGTATGAACGAATGTGGCCTTTGTATTCTTTTCTTAGTGCTACCTCGCTACATATAGCTGTTTCCTGTGTCAGCGTGGTAGCACCAGGAAACAGACGAAAAAGGGCCCATCCACTCATATACTCATATGTATATCCATAAACGCCCATACACGTACATATATACCTATCAACGTACTCACATGCACAGACACATACATATGCACATATACACTTGTACATACATATTGCTTGCCCTTATCCATTCCTGGTACCATCCTACCCCATGGGAAACAGCATTGCTACCCCCCTGCTTCAGGAAGATAGCGCCAGGGAACAAACAAAAAAAGGCCGCATCACCTGGAATGGTTTACACTGAGGTTTCACTTGCCCTGGTTCAGTCCATTGATAGCACGTGGACCCCAGTATGCCACGTCGTTCCAATTCACTCTATTCTTTTCTATCTTTATTGATGTTATGTGTAAGGTATTCTCTATTTTTCTTTATTGAAGGCTCCAGTTTCAGGCAGAATTTATGCATCAAGGCTGGGCACTGATTGAAATATAGAGGATTATGAAAGGGAAATAGAAATGATGAGGGAAAATATCTATGAATTTTGGGGGAAGTGAAAAACATGTCTTTTAGAATATGCCAGTTCATAGTTATTGGAACAGTTAGGAGAAGGCTGAGTCCCAAATCTTCATGTGTAAGTAAAGAAAAAGTTAATCAAGAGAGCCTATCCTTGAGTCATCAATGGCCACACAGTAATCATATGATCAGCAGCTTGCAGAGTATTGCATGGTCTAGCAAGTGGTGGGTGCACACAAGTATCCATCTCTGGAGCAAAAACCATAGTAAAACCTTTAGCATAGGGTAAGAGGGTCAATTTTGGAAGTTAGCTTAGGAGAGTTTATAAGTTGTACAACTTTCGACTCAACTCAAGGAAGGATGCAGAGCTAGAACCACCCCAGATGTGAAGGCAGTTCTCCATACAAGGATGAAGCAATCCTTTGTATAAACCGAGCAACTATTCGGAAGAAAAGATGTTCTGATTTGACATCTAAACTGGACACCTAGTTTCTTAGAGGCAGACTTAGCTATTCTTATAATGTGGTATTTCCAGGAAGGAGTGGATGTTACAGTAATACCAAGTATATTCATGGAGTCAAGGGATTGCATTACAGAGCCATCAAAGGAGAGACGAGAGTTGTGAGGAGTTCTCGGTAGAGATATGGATAGAAATTGGGTCTTGGAGGCAGTAAACTAGATTTTGTCAACCCCACTGAGATATCCTGTCCAAGTCTGAGTTTATTGAGGAAGCTGTGTCAAGAGGAGATGCAGATCGAGTGAGAGAAGGCGCAGAATTGAAAGATACAGTGTTGGATCATCAGTATATGAGTGCATTTGATTGTTTGTGGGGGAGAGGAAATCCTGCGTTTGATTGTTTCTGGAAGAGAGGATATCATTGACAAAAAGGAGAACAAGTGTAGGGAGACAGGACAGAACTTTGAGGGACACTGCTGCAGATGGAGAAAGAGGAGGAGGCTGATTCACAAAGAGGAAGCTAGATATTAAGGAACAAAGTGAGGGATGGACCTGGATGCCACACCCTGTCAAAAGCTTTGGATATGTCAAGAGCAACTACACATGACTCCCCAAAATCTGTTGGGGATGATGACCAGATACTAGTAAGGTTGGAAAAAATATCACCATTACATTTTGCCTTGTGGACCAATACTGATGATTAGAGATGTAAGGATATTGGAGTTGAGGAGGCATTTAAAGACTTTGGAAATGGTAGATATCGAAGCAGTGGGATGTTAGACAGAGGGGTCATGACAGTCACCCTTCTTAGGGATGGGATGTTTTAATGCATGCGTCCAAGGAGAAGGAAAATTTCCTTTTTTTAAACAGAGACAGAACAGACGAGCAAGCATTGGTGTAAGTTCAGAGGCACATACTTTCTGTCGCTGGGGATGGATACCATCAGGACCATAATCCTTGCTTGAGCCAGAGAGAGAAGAGCTCTTCAGACAGTCCAAAAAGAGATTTTGGAGAGGGACATAAGATTAGTAAGAGTGGCATCAGGGGGTGAAGGAATGTTAGATTTGAAATGGGAGAGACAGCCATAGTACTGTCCAAATGGAAAAGTGGAGGAAAGATAAAGCGACTGAAGTTGTTAGAGATGCTCTTAGCTAAAAACCAGAAAAACTTATCATTGGATGATGAGGAAAGGTTATTGCACTACCTTTGAATAGTTTACTTTGCCCAATGGGTAGCGTGGTTTCAGTGATAAAAGCAGAATGGGAGTCAGAGAACGGAGAGTTTTTCCAAGCTTGCGCATGAGAGGATGCCACAGTCTCATTGGAGGAGTTTAGATAGTCGAAGAAAGATATTAAGTTTGTTGAATTGGGAGAGCAATAGGCAAAATAGAGGAAAAGTGTGGGGACTCATGGTTGTTGAGGCATGCAACAGGTGTGTTGTTGTTGAATAAGCACAAAAACCACCTTTGAATTAGAATCATGAGTGAAGACTATAGTTATGAAAAATGAAATAGTGAGAACATTGTTAGACAACTGTGTCTTGGAGAGAAGTAAGATATTAAGAGAGGTACTTGACAGATGTTGTTCATCAAAGGAAAGGTTACTAGAGAGACCACGAATGTTGTTATAATGAATAGAAAAAGAGGAAGGTTTAACAGAGGGAAAGGTCATGGGAGGGGCCAGACTACTACTGTCAGAGCCCTCCCTCTCATTGGCAGCAGGGTCAGGTAGAAATCTGGAGATTCTTAGCACCCCATGATGTTGGAGAGTAGGGGCCATAGATTTGTTGGACAGTCATGATTTTATACTTCAAAATGTTTGAGTGGATAAGAGTTAGCAATAAGACTTATGTGAAAAAAAAATAAGCTAGGTTTGAATAGGTGTATGGTGCTTGTAAGGAAGATGGCAGGACTAACCCGGTAACCTGGTAATCCACTTTTGATGAGACTGAAAGAAAGACCAACAATTCTAATATATGGTTGACTACTAAGAGTCCTAACCACATGCACCACACATTTGGAATTTTCTTGTCTCTAACTGAAGGAGCCATTGGTTCCTTTATGAAATAGTGGAATTTGCAGGTGTCAGATATCATCTGCAACTCTAGCTAGCTCACAAGGTTACTAGCTAGGCTCATTTACTCAGAGTAGACCATGGTGGAAGGACTTAATGCTTGTTTCAACCCAAGCCCCTTCCCTGCTACACCATGTAAGTTGATTTTTATGGGGTTGAGATAATGATAACAGTTATCATATTTGGGCTTACCAGAAAACCATGAGAATTGCTTTTGAATATAAAACAAAAGGAAAGCTCAATTTCCAAGCTGAGGAAAAGAAAAGTTAGAGATCATGTGTTAGGTCAGTGAGTGGGAAGTGAATTTAAATGGCCATGACAAATGTAGATTTTGATGCCCAAGTACCCCACCAAATTTTTAATTTTTTAATGATTGCAGATATTTATTGTTCTAGGGGAGTCAACTTCTTAAATGTGGTCAAAACTGAAATGGTTAAAGAAAAAGATAATAGATTGAATCCATACACAACAGACCCATGCAAAGTGAGGAACGACTGTACATTACCTTAGCTACAGGAGTAATTAAATCAGTTTCTAACTACATAATTAGAAAGATCGTGCCTGTCTGTGATATGAATAGAATTGATGAAGCCCAACTTTTATTGAACCATGTTCTACTTTATGTTTAGATGCAAAATGTGTTCAAAAGAGTTTTGTTAAATGATAAGAAATCTTGAATACTGTTTTTGCATTATGATTGGTTATAACTCTGTTTTTCTGAATTAGGAAATCACAGATTAACTCCTTCATTTCTGTTTCAGGGCTGGTAAACCTCCTGTTGGTCTACACTTGGATGTAGCCAAGGGCGACAAGCTGATCCAGGTAGGATCTTATATTGCATGTTTTTTTTATATAATTTGAAATGAATTATCATTTTTCAATACAACAGTTTTTGCCATGGAGAGGTCTACAGTTTTGGAAACATCTGCATCATAGTTATGTATTTTTATCAGTTTTTATTATTAATGAGATGGAACTGAGAAGCTTGAGTTGAATTGTAAGGGTCTTGATTTTCACACTATAAGAGTAGACTGCATGCATGTTGGTTATTATGCAGTACTGTTAGCATCTAGAGATGTGATCACCTACCTACTCCACTAAGAAATTAATTGAATAGGATGATGCCTACTGTAGTATACCAGTTTTAGTAGTACATTCCTTTAATTGTATTAATTTGAATTGATGCAAATAGAATTTATAATTTTTGAAGATATACAATACTATACTTAGAGGTTGACCATGAAAGAAATTGATAGATGCAATTATGGAATGAATTAGGGGTAGAGATATTTTAGTTAGGTGCAATGATGGAATGAATTAGGGGTAGAGATATTTTAGGTGCAATGATGGAATGAATTAGGGGTAGAGATATTTTAAATAAGGATGGTGGAGGGATGATTTGGGATCAGGTGCGATGGAAGCATTTTGTGGGTGAAGGTGCTCTGATTGGACACTTTGGTCTCTTTTGAAAAGTCATCTAGGTTGGAAAGTGAAGAATAGGAAGCACAAGTATTAGTTTACAAGTTCTTGTTTCAGTTCTGTATACTGAATATAGATTTAGGATGTGAAAGAGTAAACTGAGAGGGTGTATAAAGGTGTGGGGTTAATGATAATGGATAGTATTTTAGGTTATTCTACCTTTCTGTAGTCTCTTGTTGAAAACTTTGATGAATCATATTTATGTCACAATTTTTTTCAGGTTTTTGAAAGTATATTCGAAAATTTTTTTGTTTATTTTGCAAAGTTCCCTTTTGTTACATAAGAAAAAATGTTATTGAAATATATTAAATGGTGAGAAACTCTTGCATGTCTCTCTATTGTCTTGAGTTGAGAGCTGATCAGTATTCAGCCAAGCAGTGGTTAGTGCCTCTAGCTTTAGACAGACTCATGTTTGCCTTATTTATTCCTGTATGATAGATATATTTCTGGTCTTTTCCCTGCCAATAATGTCTGGAAAATGGCATGCAGGTGTAAGTCTTAGTAATGTAGGAACAATTTAGATGTGAAGATTTGAATTATATAGCAAGGTATAGTTAGCACTTATACTTTATTTTGTTTTCAGGAGCCTGTTGGGGTTATTTCTCATATTTCTGCATATTTGTCAATGTACAAGAGATCCATTATTTCTGGAAAATGGTATGCAGGTGTTTTTGTCGTTATTTGGGTAGTAAAATAAGGAAAAGTAATGGGTAAGATGTGAGAAATGCAGGTTACTGGGGTTACTGACAATTAATATACACCAGTATCTTTTTCTCTAGCTGTGCACTTATCCTTTGAAAAAATGATACAGTGCAGGCTTGATCCAATCAGCAACTTGGTTATGAGCTTTGGGCATGTTCTCCAGACCCCTATATTTACTGTAGTATGATGGGTTTATGTATTGTCTTATTCTCTATTTCTATGAGCACAAGAAACCCAAAACTGCTTGAGAATGAGACACTGGTGCTAGTTTTATTAACATGGGCAAGTAAAAGTATAGACGTGAAAATTCAAGTGATAAGGTGAGGTGAAGCTAGCACTCACACTGCCGTGTTTGCAGCAGCATGGTGGGTGTACTTCAAGTAATTCTGCTTACTTTTTTGTGTACAAGAGACTCATAACGTCTGAGAAATGGCATGCTGGTGTTTGTGTTGGTATTGTGGGAGAACATTTAAGTTTAGATGGAAAAAATGCAGGTTATAAGGTGTACAGATGATGGTTAAAGCATGAATCAGTTTGCTCTTTTATCTGTGTGCTTAGCCAATGAAAACATGTTACTGTGTGTACAGATGATGGTTAAAGCATGAATCAGTTTGCTCTTTTATCTTATCTGTGTGCTTAGCCAATGAAAACATGTTACTATACATCTGTGAGCCAATCAGCAGCTTAGACTGCCTGTCTTGAACATTTTCCTCATGGCTGTATATACGTGAGTTTACACGAGAAAGACAGACAACAGGAGGCCTAATTGGCCCACGAGAAAGACAGAGAACAGGAGGCCTAATTGGCCCAAGACTGGGTTGTCTGGTAAAAAAATTAACATCAGAAAATGTAATTCTGCTTAGCAGGTTTTTTAGCTATCATCAACTCGCCACTAATGCACGTTAGCCTTCTAGTGTCCCAATTACCGCTGTCAGTTATATGTTTATATCTGGTGTTTTTCTCAGAATATACCTGAATTTTTAAGATATTTGTCCAGAAGACTTTTGAAGGTATTAATAAGCTTTGCATTCACTATGTCTCATGGTAACTTATTCCAGTGCTCAACACACCTATAGCAAAAGAAGCTTTTTCACACTTCTGTGCAACATCTTTTAGCTTTGAATTTTTTTCCATTTTTCATATTAACTGTATTTTCTTTATTATGAAAAGGTGTTTGTAATTTGCGTTATCAAACTTGAACACGGATTAATTGACCGCAAAGTCTGCGTATTTTAAGAGAAGAGATCCAGTCATTTTAGCCTCTTTGTATACCAGATTTCTAAGGGATGGGATCAATTTATGTTGCGCCTTTTTTGTACTTGCTCTAATTTTTCCTTGTCTTCTTTATAGTTTAGGGACCAAAACTAGACTGCATGTTCAAGGTGTGGTCATACTAGAGAATTATAGTGTGAGAATTGTTTCTGGTGTCTTATAATCTATGTTCCTGGCTGTGAAACCTAACATTTGGTTGCCTTTTTTTACTTGCTGCTTGACACTGTTTATTGTATTTCAGATTGTTGCTAATGACAATTCCAAGGTCTTTTTCTTCATTTACTTTAGTTATAGAGTTTCCAGATAGTTTGTAGTTGTAACATATATTCTTGTTTCCAGAGTGCGTAACTTTACACTTGTCTACATTAAGCTTCATTTGCCATCTGTCTGATGACTCTCTAGTAAATTAAGATCTCTTTGAATCATTTTGCAGTCCTGCCTGTTTACAGCTCTACCTTGTAGTTTAGTATCAACAGCAAATTTGGAGAACTTAGATGTGAGACTGAGTTCTAGGTCATTAATGTATAATATGAAAAGATTTGGGCCTAGGACTGACCCCTGTGGCACACCGCTCATTACATCTAGCCAGTCTGAGGCTTTTCTGTGTAAAACTACACTGTGCTTTCTTCCACTAAGCCAGTCTTTGATCCATGAACAGAGTTCTTCATCAATTCTGTGCCCTTTAAGTTTATGTAAAAGTCTTTTGCGGAGTATTTTATCGAAAGCCTTTTGGAAATCTAAATATACTACATGCAATAATTTTTTGTCCCAATTCTGATAAGTAGCTTTAAAGAGGTCCAGCAAATTCATCAGGTAGGATATTCTATTGCAGAAACGGCGGTGGCTGTCTGATATAATTTTGTGTTCTAGAAACGTGACGTTATCTCGTATTATTTTTTCATCATTTTACCTAAAACTGACGTAAAGCTCATTGGGTAGTAGTTTAAGGCACACATTTTGTCTTTGTTTTTATGTATAGGAGTAACATTTGCTTGTTTCCAGTCACTTGGCACCTGACTGTCAATTCAAATGAGATCTGTTGAATATTTTTGTTATAGGGTATGTCAGCTGTCTCCGGACCTCCTTTAAAAATCTTGGAGCTGATTTATCTGGGCCATTGGATTCATTAGGATTTAACTGGTCCAGGTATTTAAGTACTTCAGAGCTCTTTATTTCTTCAACCTTCAACTCTTCTTAATCAGATCCTTGAAACATTTTCACTGGTTGCAGTATTTGAGATGTTTCTTCAATTGTGAATACAGAGTTAAAAGAATTATTTAACATGGTAGCCATTTCCATGTTGTCAGTAGTTAGTGTGTCATATTCATTTTGTAATGGTCCAATTCCTTCTTTTACTGTTTTCCTTTGTCTGGTATATTTGAGAATTCCTGAGGATTGTTCTTAACTTTCAAAGAAATTCTTTTTTTTTCCTCACGTTTACTCTGTCTTATGACCTTCTTACACTCTCTTTGGACTTTGATTAATTCCTGGTGATTTTCATTGGTTCCAATTGATTTGAATCTCTTATATGTTTTCTTCTTTTGGCAAATTAGTCATTTTATTCTCCTATTCATCCATAATGGTTTTGAAGCACTGCAAGTATATTTTCAATCATGGGTAATGTGTTTTTAGAATTATTCCACATTTCCTCTACTGTGTGAACATCAAGAAGTTTTGTTCTTTTAGTACTGCGAATATCATGCCTAATTTTTTCAAAATTTGCTCACTTGTAATCTGTGATCAAGAGTTTATTATCATTTATTTCATAATTTGAATTTATATCTAATCTAATCAAACTGTGATCACTGTTTGACAAACTCTCGCCTACTGCGCAAGAGTTAAGTTTGTGTCACTGGTGAGGGCAAGATCAGGAATATTTTTACCTCTAGTTTGTTTTTTATTAACTATTTTAGAAAAGCATCTTCAATGAGTTCTGTTAGTCTTGTTCCCTTTTGGTCACCTGTTAACATGTTTCAGTTTATATTTGGAGTACTATTATAACCTCTTTACTGTTTACTGTAGTTTTGATTTCATTGTATACCATCTTATCGTCGTCATCTGTTTGCGTAGGAGGTCTGTAAATAGCACTGAGATGCAGTTTACTTTTGAACTTGTTGGTAATGTGTTTGTTTATTTTGCTCATCTCAGTGGCACTTGGATTGTTATCACTGTAGATCAAAACTCTGCTTCCTACTCTGTACAACCTATCTCTTATAGTTTGTATCCTGGTGTTGCTAACTTGGCATTTTTATGTTTGTTTTGAGTTTACCCGCGTTTCTGAGATTGCAGTATTTTTTGGTTTTTCAGTAACTGCATAGGATATGTTAATCGCATTTTGTAATGATGCTTCAGGCATTTGTATATATTGAACTTATTTTCATTGTAATTGATTTCTGGACTGGATTTGCCCTTTTTTTTTTACTGTTGTTATACGTGTTTGTATTATCACTGTTAATGTCAGTGTATGCAGCAGTGGGAGAGAGACAGTTCTCCATCTGTTTTGGGTTTGCCTCCTTACTCTGACTCTGTCCACACTGGACCCTACCAGCCTTGTTCCTAAAAGTACCTGAGAGTTGACCTGTAGCTGTGCTAACCCACTACTTATACTGCCTAAGTTATCCCCAGCTGATCCTACTTGACTTTTCTTTGCTAATTCCTTTGCCTGTGAGGTTACCGCTACTCCCTGCCAAGGTTTTATCCATCCTGTACTGCAACCATTATAGTGATCACACTGGATGCCTCCACATATTGTCCTCAGATATTCATTTCCAACAATTTCACCCTCCTTCACATATCCTCATCTATATCCTATACCTTGATCCATACATCATTGTTGGGACTACTATACCTTCAAACATACCCATTTTTGCCCTTACAGGTAATCTCTCTTTCCAGACATTCCTCAATGTCCTCAGAACTTTCCCTCCCTTTTGCTACCATGGTTCCATTCACTGCCACATCTACTCTACTTCCAGGTATACAACTCACTTCACTCCCTTCAAGTTTCTCTCTTCAAACTCAAACTGCAACTAACCTGTCCCTCAACCCTGCTAAACCTAATAGCCATGTTTTCACTCACATTTACCCTCAGATTTCTTTCACACACACTTCCAAACTCAATAACAACATCTGCAGTTTCTCATTTAAATCTGCCATCACTGCTCTGTCTCCAGCAAACATCAGCTGACCCACTTTCAGACCCCCCTCACCCCCCTACAGACTGCATGATTACCCTTCTCTTTAATACTTACATTTACCTCCATCATCTGATCCATAAACAAATCAGACATCCATGATGACATCACACATCTCTACAACAGACTATCCTTCACTTGGAACAACTCATTTGCCTCTCTTACCCATGCCAGACGCTCTTGATAAGATTTCACTACTTCCAGTGGGTAGGTTTCCTCCCACACCATGTATTTCTGTTAACTCTGTCATTTCCCCCAGATTCATAATTGCCTCAAACACAAAACCTTCTTTTTGTCTAAGTATCATTTTGCACATATTATTCAAATTAAACACCTGATCCACACATCCTGTACCACTCCTGAAACTTCGTTGCCCTCCACAGTCTGATGCTGTGTACGTGCCTTCACCATGTCTTTCACCAGTCTCCCATACAACTTGCCAGGTATACTCAACAAACTTATACCTCTGTAATTTAAACTCATTTTTGTTTCCCATGCCTTTATATAGTGACACTTTATATGCATTCTGCCAGTTCTCAGGCACCTCACCATGATCCATACATAAATTGAAAATCCCATGTATCCAGTTCACTACACAGTTACCCCCTTTCTTAAATTCAGTGGCACTACTATCTACTCAAGCTGTTGTGCTACATTTCTTGAGATGCAAGGCTTTCATCACCTCTTTTCTCCTCTCCAAACCACTTCCCATGACTCTCACTTCATGTGTCTTCTCAACATCTCAACCCAAGCACCCTACATCTGCCACTAATCAAACACAAAATCCTCTTCTCAATGAAGTTTAATAATACTAGCCCAACCCAACTCATATTTGCCTCCTTTTACAACCCCTGCACCTTTGGCTTAACCTGCCATTTTTTGTGCACATCTCTCAGTTATTTGCACTCCCATACACCTCTGTGTTCTCCCTCATTAGCAATGTTGTTTCATCATCCCACTATCCTTACCCTTCTTACCTACCCCTCATCCACCTGCATGATACACACTTCTCTTGCAAATGTCAGTGCTGCTTCCTTGAATATCTCCCATTCTTTACTCACTCCCCTTGCTTTGTTTCTTCTCACCTTTTTCCATTATACACTCAGTCTTTGCTGATATGTTTTCACATGAGTCTCTTTTCAAAGCTCACTTACTACCACCACTCTGATCTCACTCATATTGTTCCCTCATTTCTAAAAACTCCTACAATTCTCACCCATGCTTTTACCAGTAATGATCAAACATTCCACCAGCTGCTCCTCATAACTTATTTTTATCCAGGAGTCTCTCTTTTACTCATCTATCATTTAGCATGTAATCCAGTAATCCTACTTACCATCATACCTTCTCACATCTGTATACTTGTGTTTATCCCTCTTTCTAGAGCAGGTATTCACAGTCAAGACACAATTCTTTAAGCTGTTCACCATTTTCATTCACCTAACTGACTACTTAATGCCACATCACTCACCATTGCATGTAAATCATCCATCATGAATCCCAGTCTTTTGCATGAAAACGGCTAAATGCTCACTCAGCTTCCTGAAACACTTCCCTTTCATGATCTTTCTTCTCACAGCCAGGTGCATAAGCGTTCATAATCACCTATCTGTCTTTGTCCACCACGTAGTCCACTTTCATTTTTACCTACATCATCGTTCTGTATTATACTTCCTTACAATGTTTCACACATTCCCACAGCTCCTGCCTTAGCAGTAGTGTATTCCCTTCCATAGCTTTTGTCATATGGATGTGCCTTCTTCAGCATCTGTGAAATATCCCTTGGTACTGTTGATTTAGATTCAGTGGCCATCTTTGTTAAGTATGCTAGTCAAGTGATGGGAATACCCCTTACCTTTGAGGAGTGATCACATCCTAAGCAGTCATGTACCAATGCATAACATCAGATATATTGTGAAGAAATATTGCTTTCCAGTTTATTTGCTCAGACCCTGCTAAACTCTTGTAAAACTAAATAATGACCCATCTTTTAAGAGATGTTTAAACCTAACATCCAGCATAGTATTTAATCATTTGAAGCATTACCTGAATGTTTCACTGCATTTTGATTTTGAAATACTAAACCACAGTATAAATGAAGAGTTTGTCACTCTTAGGAGGACCTTTCTTTTTTCATTTCTCATTTATTATTGTTATTTTTTTTGTTTTCAGAAATTGATGATAGATGAGAAGAAGTGTTATTTATTTGGTCGGAATCCTCAGCTGAATGACTTCTGTATTGACCATGCTTCATGCTCTAGAGTCCACTGTTCCCTTGTGTATCATAAGCACCTCAACATGGCCTTCCTTGTTGATCTTGGGAGTAGTAAGTACAGATTATGCTAATATTATTATCATATTATTATTAATGTGTAGGGTATTGTTTTGTGTATGGTAGGTGCTTACTAAATGCATTGGTGTACTTAGATAATTTTTATTTCTTGTTTGTTGCTTTACAAATATCGCTCATTAATATTACAAAGGCTTAGAAATTTTTGTTTGTTATGATATTCTGCTGTGTATATGTGACTGGTTTCAGCTAATAGCCCAGAATATTTTCTTTCATTATAAGCTATGTTATTATCATTCTCATCAGTTTGGATAATCAATTTTTCAACTGCAGACTAAGACCTATGAGCTTTTGAGAGATTCCTAGCTCTCTTTAGGTTGAAACATCGTTCTACTAATAAAAAGTGGGGTTCATCCATGAGTAGTCACCTTCTTCAACCATGATAAATTACATGAGGCCAGTTCTTTCATAGGGACTTTAACAACCATAAAATTTAGCTACCATGCAATATTCTGCTCAGATCCCATAGTTTGTAGTGTGGTGGTCATGTGGTAAGACACAACCCCATGCTGTTCATTTGTTATCCTGCTATGGCAGTGTGTGAATCATTTGGGTTTGTACACCTTTGTTTTTTGGCATTCCAATTAAAAGCCAATGTGGCATCTTTAAGTTTGATTCATGGACTTTTCATGAAACAAATCATAAGCACTTGTGTTTCATTTGGAACAAATATATGTAGACAGTTCTGACATTATGCCTTTAATATGGTGGTAGTAGGCTTTGGCTGGATTTGCTCAGACATTTTTTTGCCTTTTGTGCTTTGTTTTTCATGACTTTTGACATTTGTTTTCAGACAAATTTTGATGCTAAATTGGCACAGCTTTACTGTGATCTCAGAGTTCGTACCTCCAGGCCAAAGCTTACAATATAGTCCAGTTATACTAGCTCTTATGATTGAACCATATGTGTTAACTTGAGTTTGTAGTTCTTGTTAATGAAGGACTATTTCACTATTCTTGTGTGGGTGAGGATCAGGGAGAAATGGAGATATGGTGTAAGACAGGAGGGTGTTGGCAAGCGAGATGAATCAGAAAGAATGAAAGGAGGAGTGTGAAAGGAAGGTGACTGAAAGTTTTGATGGAAGTGCTATAAATGTGGGAATGCAGTCATTTGTGAATGAACTTATTAGATGAGAGAAAGACTGTCAAAGGTAGTAGAATTAGTAGCTATATTCATTGTTGTGAGATATAGGAATACAAAGGGAAATGCATGTTGAATGTTTGAGATTGGGAATGCTGTGGAAGAAAACAAAAAGGTGTATGGTGATTGCTTGAATGAATGTACTTGTGAAAGCTCAGCAAAGAAGGAGGGAAGAATATAAGATGTTTAAGAAACTTTTAAGGAGAGCAAAGGAAAAGCAGATGAAGATTTTGGAAGAAAGTTCTATGAAAACCTTAGGGAAGATAAGAAATTGTACTAGAAGGAGATGAAAATGGAAAGAAACGGATATAAGAGTGGAAATGTTAATGTGACAAGTAAGGAAGGGGAATTCCTGAATCAAAAGGAGGAAGTGAAAGGAAGATGTAAAGAGTATTTTGAAGAACTGATGAATGTGGGGAAGATGAGGCAGCAATTGTTACATGCATGGCTATGGAGAATGGAAGGAAAAGGATACAAAGTGCAAGGGCTTATAGCAAGAATGGAGGTAAAAAAGGAGGTACTAAGGCTGAAGGTAGGTAAGGCACTTGGAGTGGATGGGATTATGGCAGAAATTCTGATGTATTGAGGAGAAAGTGTTGTAAAGTGGATGCATTTAACATATAATTTAGCATGGAAACAAAATGTTCTGCTTGAGGATTGGGTGAAGGCTATTATTGTTCCTTTATTCAACAGAAAAGGTGTTGATTATGTGTGTAGCAATTATAAGGGAATAAATCTGTTAAATATACCAGGAAAAGCATGTGCAAGAGTGTTGAATGACAGGAATGGAAGTGACTGAATGCAGAATAAGTGAGGAGCAAGGAGTTTTAAGGAAAGGTTTGGGATGTGTGGATCAGATTTTTGTAGTGAAACTGACTGTGGAAGAGTATCTAAGTAAAGGTGAGAAGCTGTATGCAACTTTTATGGATCAGGAGAAAGCATATGACAGAGTTGAGTTGAATGCCTAATGGGATGTGTTAAGGATATATGGGGAAGGGGAACAATTGTTGGTTGGTCTGAAAGCATCCTCCAGAGTAGCAATAACATTTGTAAAGGTGGTGGAGATCTGAGCAAAAGTTTTGGTATACTTGTGAGTGTGAGACAGGGCTATGTGATGTCACTATGGGATTTTAACATATTTATGGATGGATTGATAAGGGAGGTGAAAGCAAAACTAGGGAAATGGGCAGTAGAGACGGACTGTGACAGGGGTATGGTGTCTACTGGTAAGCCGGTTTGCAGATGATACTGTGCTGTTTACTGAGAGTGAAGAGGACTTTCAAAAGGTTGTAAGTGTGTATTATTGTGTGTGTAAGCATAGGCTATGGAAGGTAAAGGCAAGTAAAAGTAATGTTGTTAAAATTAAAGTAATGGTGTTTTAAAGGAAACAAAGTGAAAGTATATATTTTGCAGAACCATTAAAAGTGAAAGAAGAAAGTGAACTAATCTGTGTTAAAGATATAATGGAAGAGGCGAGAGAATATAAATTTTCATGAGCTATCTTGGGTAAGTTTGGTGATATAGAAAGAGAGGTAAGGGAGAGAGAACAGTACAAGGTAGAAGTGTCAGTGGGTCATTTAATAGCTTAATGAAGGGAAGAGTTGCAGGTATGGAAGTGAAAAAAGGATTAAGGGATACTAGTCCTTCCAACGCTGTCCTGTGCATCAGAAACATTGACATGGAATGAATTACAAAGGCCAAGAATTCAGGCTATGACACAGAGGTATGTGAGAGGATCACATGGTATGACTAGAAGGAATGAAGAATGAAATGAGGGGATGTGGTATGGCAGGAAAGGCAAAGGGAATGACTTGTGGATTTGCAGAGAGTGAAACGTAATACTTTGAGGTGGTTTAGGTATTTGGAAAGAATGCAAAATGGGGAGTTTACAAGGAGTGTATGATATGACAATTAAAGGGGTTGGTGGAAGAGGAAGACTACATGTGATATGGAGAAATAAAGTAGAAGAGTACTGGAGGGAGAGAAATGGTGGGAGAATACATGGAATAGTGTATGTGAGGTGTGAGGGAGGCATTTAAGGACAGGAATAGGTGGAGACTCTTTTGCCATGGCCACCTCTTTGATAGGAGTCCCTGGAGGGAATGTGCATCAGAGATATAGATTGACTATAGATTGGGACTATCGCTCTCTTTATAAAGCCCTCTAAGCCAAGTAACTCGATTGGTTATAAACTTCAAGCCCTAGCTCCATTAATTGGTTATCCAGCACGTATCAATCAACAGCTGAGAGTTGGGAGTTTTCCAGCTCTCTTTGCTGGTACAGTAGGACAACTACCAAAAGGAAGTCCTAGAACTGAAGCACAGTGGCAGCCTCCATCTCCTGACTGCAGTCCTCTGCTTCCTTTGGGCAGCAGTGCTGTACGACACCTATTGGAGCGTCCACCCTTGTTACGAGTTTTCGTTCCGTGGCACCCATTACGCATAACAAATCCTCATGAACTAGCGCTTCAGCCACTGTTGGTATGTCAGGTGCCAACAACAGCCAAGGGGGAGTGGCCGACGACCATTCTTCCACTTGCTCACATTGTGGGACCACCTTTGCCAGCTTTCGGGGTTGTAGGGTCCACGAATGGCAGGCACATCCCAACTCTTTTCACCAAGAGTTGGCAGCATGACGTATCTTATCCAAGGCTTGATGGACCGATGAGGAAGTGGAGCTTCTCATTAGGGAAGAGGCAAAATGGCAGCTGGTTCTTCACTAGTTGCTGGCCTAGGCATGAACCAGGGGTTGCAGGTGATTGTTCCCTCTAGGATGGTCAAAGCGATCAAAGGCCTTCGAAGGAAAGCGTCATATAAGACCAGAGTTCAGGAGCTGGTCTTGGACATAAATCTTCACCAGGAAACCGGTGAAGGCGAGGTGACTGGTACCACATGCAAGTGGGTGTGTACATGCCAACTCCACTGGTGAAAGCCTTATAGGTGTGGGAGAGGGGGCTGTTCTTGTAGGAAGGGAGCCTACCGCTTCTGGCCGTGAGGCCAATCCCATGGTTTTATCTGTTCCAGACGCTCTGCGGGTTCCCCAGTCCCAATCTGTTGCTTCCTTTGTTGTGGAGACTGCCACTTATCTTGACATCGTGGGGTGAGGATGTCTTAAATGTTGCCCTGACCCATTTGCGTCAGGTTGACAGCCTTGCCGCAATCAGGGTAGCCACAGAGCATGCCAGGCAACTGATTAGCTCATGTGGCTTGCCCCAAGACTGCTGGAATCATGGGGAAGATGGCCCAAGACAGTCAGCGAACTCTGGCTGCGCAAGCTGTATGGAGAAGGTTCCTTTGTGTGGAAACTGGCTTAGGCAGGAAATATACCGGAAAGTACAGAGTCTTTATAAACAGAATAAGTTTAGCCATTAGACTGGTTCTAAAAGGTGACTGGGAGGTACCGCCAACTTCGGTTGGGTTGGTAAGCCTCTACCTTTTTTTGGGGGGCTATCTTCTCTCGCCCATCTGTGCCGGTTGAGTGTGTCAATACCGAATGTGACTCAGAAAATGGACAACTAGCAGAGGTTATTACCATAGGTGAGGTAGCATACCACCTCAAAGCCACAAAAACATCTGCT
>JAUTXX010075055.1:0-17164 GCA_032273605.1 Panulirus laevicauda
TGAAATACATATTCATATTGACAGAACCTAAAATAACCTCACCTAACTTCTCCCAGCAGCCAAAATTTATGGCAGAAATATAGCAGTGTTACTGAGGTGAACTGCTGGAAACTACATAAAATGGCTCCTTGTGAGATGGTTGGGTAGCAGAGCCATCAGCTGCCTTGTGTTGTCTGCAATGTTTACAGTTCATTTTGGGATAGCTAGCACGAAGCTGGGATCATGGGTGTGTCTGATGCATTTTCATTACGACACTGAAATGTGTAAGGAATTTATAAGGTGTTTTCATAGGTTCTGATGATTTCCAAAATTGCTTCACTCATCATATATCATTGTTAATACACCCTACAGTTTACACGATCTTCAAAGAAATTCCCAAAGAATTAAAACTTCTGCTCAAAATAATGCAATGCTTACCTAAATCCCTTGATTTCCAAAATTGTTTCACTCATCATATATCATTGTTAATACACCCTACAGTTTACACGATCTTCAAAGAAATTCCCAAAGAATTAAAACCTGCTCAAAATAATGCAATGCTTATCTAAATCCTTGTATAAAGTAAAAGAATTCCTTGTATAAAGTAAAAGAAATCCAGTGATACGAGTTTCTTCCAAATCCATAAAAGATTTCTGTAGTCTTCCCCTAACCAAACCTGCCAACAGCTTATGTGAGGCTCAGCTATCCTAGGAAAGGTTAGGTTGGGATAAGAAAGCAGATGGAATGTGTTACGTTAGGTTTGGTCATATTAAGTTCAATGTGGTCAGGCTGTCATTTGTCAATGAAATCTGCTATATTTAACCCTAGAGTTTCCTTTATCTTCAAAGTCCATCCCACTTGGTAGAGTTCATTGGGTCAAAACACAGGGAGGCTGGATATGTAAGTGCACTTAGTGTACATGGAAGTCTTCATTCCTATACAACAAAATTCTCATAGTAGCAGAAATTCAACTGCCACATACAGTCACTTCTAATAAAAGTAACTTAATAAGGAAGCACAAAAAAATCATTACTGCAATTTTCTATTTGAAGTGTTTATTTTTCCAAAAGATTTACTCGTCTAGGCTACGGGTAAGGTAGGTCACAAATCTAACTTGGATTAGGGTTGGTTTAAACTGTAATTTAACTTAACCCAGGATAAGTTAGGTCTGTAACCTTTTTCCTAACCCAACTTACCAAACCTAGAATAAATGAAAAGGTAAATATTCAAGTGGTTCAATAAGTCAATACATTGGCTGGGCAAATCAAATGCTATCATAACACCAACATCACCACACTAAGTTCTTTATCCAATTAAAATCTACTTTCCACCTGAAGGTTCAAGTAATCTAGGATAGAGGGGCCAAGGGATGGAACCCCTAATTAAGTTAGAAAAGCTAACTGGTTTGATTGGTCTAATGAAACATTTACCTTGCACTTCAAAATGACCAAGACAAGAGCTCAACAACGACCCCTAATGAAATGAGAATTCATCTGTCAATTCATCAACATTGCTTTGCATGAATTGTGACTAATGTATGGTAAATGTAATGAGTAGTATGGCGGTGCAGGAATAACGTTGCACAATATTAGCATAATACACTTTAATCCACTAGTAAGCTACAATAATGATATGTCGTTACTGTAACTTGCCAAGTGCCATATACTGGTAAGTTACAAGAACGAAATATCGGCAGAAAAACAATTACTCCTTTTATATCAAAGTTGGTACTAGTAGATACCTGTCGACATGTTCAAATAAGTCATGAGGAACAAGGTTGTACTTTCAATGCACTAAGGGAAAGAAAATAAAACAAAAACAACAAATCCTTCATATCAAATTAACCGTAATGCCACGAAAATGAATCAAAAACTTAAAATAAAAAAACAGGTCTCAAATGAGGATGTTATACTTTTTTGTATCTTAATAGCAAGAAGCCCGATAAGATACCACGAACCCCTGTGTTCCCTTAGACCAACCATGGCTTCCATTTTCAGTACCCACCGCCTGTCATGTGTGGCCCAGCAGAGTTCTACCCAACACCCATCATCTTCATCCATTATTTACCGGACCTATAAGCGTCGTCTGCTTTCCCGCGCTGTCACAAAATGTAAACATTGCAGACGAAATAAGTAAAACCCATTTAATCGATCATTGATTCCTTACCGAAGTCCATTAAAGAGCTGTTTTGACTTCTCTAGTAAGTGGCAGAACTCATTCACAATTTTCCTCTCATGTTCGTCCATTTCTGCCATGGTAAGATAGTATGGCACTCGATCTTCACATTCACACAAACCTTACGTTCCTTAATAATAGATCGTCACTAGTTCCTCATGAGGCTATTTACACCATGCATGTTGTACTAAGATCAAGACCAAGTTAGTTTAAGTCACAGAAAATGTGTTTGTTTCGCAATAATTTATTTATTTCGCTAGTTAATATTATGTTCAAGTGTATTGTACTTTCGAATAATTCCTTTGATGGTGTAGCTAGCCATGTAAGGAAATAGAGACAAACCAGCTAGATGGCGCCAACTCCCCTCGAGAACCTGCCCGCCGGTTCTTTAATCCACACTAGAAAATTATTTGGCTATGTCAACCATTTAATATCAGGAAACGTCAGCGTAGTGGGATTGCTTATAAGCACTTTTGACAAGTATATTCTTACATGCAAAACAAGAGAACCTAAATTGGACGGAATTATGGCGATTTACTTTATTGATCTGCATGTTTACTCGTGTTATTAAGAGTATTCATAGTTTATGTTATTTTCACTTGATTTCTGTAGTTTAAGCGGTAAAGCATTTACTATGCTTACACTTCTGTATACTCCTAAAGCGTATTTGATGGAATTACAGTATCCAAAATCTTCGCGAAAATCAGGTGGGCGAGCAACGAAACCGCCAAACCTATTATAAAGAAGGAAGAAAAATAGATGATATGGTATATCAACCTTATCGACATAAAGTGACAGCACGATATGTAGCCTCTCGACGATCGCGAGCGGTGTTACCCTCGACGAGTCACCATTATCGGACAGAAAAGAGCACGTGTTTGTTGAGGATATTTGTGACCCCAAGAAACCCACCTTACCCAGCTCTCATGTGAGAGGCAGCCTCCAACCTGATGAAGCTCCATAAAACGGTCCTGGGATTGCATAACTCCTTTTTCTCGTATATCTAAATGCTATTGTCCTACATAAATATTACATGATATAATTCTTTTTAACTTTATCATCATCACCTAATAAGATATGTATTTCCCCGGAGGATATCAGAAAATTTCCTGTGAAGTGAGTAAGGGTGTGAGGGGGAGGAGTGGAAGGACAATATACTTTGCCGCCTTGCCGTCTGGAGCAAGGCTCTGTCATCAGGATATAAACATCTTGTATATCTACGGTAAGACAAAACATCAACATACTTGAGTTTAGTTTGAATTCTTGTCCCTAAATAGAAACTGAGGTTTTAAATCCTAGATGCCATGATCTCTGGGGGATTTAAGCTGGCCGCAACTTAAGGGGGAACTGCCTCAGCTTCCACACACCATCCAAAGTGTCTAAACTTGTGCCAACACCCGGGACCTATAGTGCCAACACTGCTTCTGTAACAAGATATACTGATATATCGTTATCATTTATCACCACCAGTATACACAGACAGCCCCTGGTCAGCTAACCAGCTCATCTGCCTAACAGAGACAGTTAGAACATCTGCCTTACAAAGACAGTTAGGACATCTGCTTAAGAGAGAGTTAGGACATTTGCCTAACAGACAATTAGGACATCTGCCTAACAGATACAGTCAGGTTATCTGCCTAACAGACAGTCAAGACATCTGCCTGACAAAACGACAGTTAGATCATCTGCCTAACAGACAGTCAGGACATTGCCTAACACAGAGACAGTTAGGTCTTCTGCCTAACAGACAGTTAGGACATATGCCTTACACAAAGACAGTTAGGACTTCTGCTTTACACAAAGACAGTTGGGACATCTGCCTAACACAAACAGGTAAGATATCTCCCTAACACAGAGACAGGTAGGACATCTGTCTAACATAGAGACAGACAACACCACTTCGATCCCTTCTGTCTTCCCTACAGTAAAGTCACCTTTATGAACATGACCTCCTGTTGAACATGTGTCTCGTTGTTATGGGTCTATTCCTCCACACTTTTGCAATGTGCCTCTGATTCATATTCCATCCTCACTCGCCTATTTTGTCTGTCTAAAAATTCAAACTTTTCAAAGTCGGAATCATGCTGTGGTACAGTCTGCTGTGGTGCAGTCTATCCATAAGGGAGATTCACCCCCAGCTGTCGCCCACTCCTCTCCTTCTCTCCCCAGAGTCTAATGTTCTCGCCAATTCACAATATCTCTAACCCTTAGAATCACAATCACTTCTTCCTGATCACTAGTAAAGCTTTCACTGTGCTTGGTCGACTAGCGATGTTTTTCTTTCACATTGGCCCTTAATATCTTCAATATATTTGAGAGGATGTGGCATACGTCTTTGCTTTCTAAACTTTTTTCTTTTCGCTTTTCTATTTTTCTGTGTTCTCTAATCCCCTCATAATTGAGTCTTCACCGAATCATCTTATGTGAATCCTAGAACAGAAGCTTCAGTCGTCATCCCGGTCAACTATGGGGTCCCAAGCCACTGGGCATCTTCAAAAGAGTTTTCACTGCTGGAGCATAATTTCAGAAGGGCCCGATTACGTGCGTGGAGATTAATAATGACGACCATGATGATAGAGAACTCACAGGGAATATTACAAGTCGCGCTGTTAGAACCAAAAAGGTCCTACTTTACTGGGGGTTTATTCGTGCCTGTTGATCCAGTTTCTTGCTCTGTCTCTGATATAGCATCGTGGCAAATGCTTTCCGGCAGTCCAGATACAAGTAATCCACCCAGCTTTCTCTTCAGTCCAGTGCTGAACTCATTCTCAAAGAAATCTGAGGTTCTTTAAGCATGATTTACTCAATCAACCTACCTCAAACTACATATTGTCCACAGATATATCATATCCAACACCACCCTTCCGTACATTCTCATCTATGACCCATGCCTTGATATATACCCATTTTCACCCAGATAGTGACACCTTTCACGTTCCCCAACGTTCCAGAACCTTTGACCTTTCATCCTCTCATCATTGTTATCATTTATGTTGGTGCGTTAAAATTCTTGGAAAGATGATATATCAACACCACTAATCATTTCTTTCCCATGGTTACCCTTCCCATTATGTATAGTGTGGATGGATTTCCTGAAACTTAAGGTTTGTATATTATGAAAGCCTATTCTCCGCTTCCCTTTCTCTCTCCTTACCTTCCAGACCATCATGTGCCACGCTGGTGTAAATATTGTCTCCACAACTCCAACAATATCACGTGTTTCCCCTTATACTATCCCTAAATTCTAATTCTTTACCATGTACTATGAATCAATCGTTTTTTTTACATTATATTCAGTCTAACATTACCTTCACCATACATTTCTGACCAACGACCGAAGGTGAAGTGATTGACTGGCACAGCTGCATTTTCCTTATTGACATCAGTGACAAATGCTTACAGTACTTCTACCCACATGGAATCCACTTACCAGACTAATTCCATGTGATGGCAAGAAACTATACCAAAATATCCACAAATGGAAACACCATTCAAATGATCACTATCGTCTCAAAAGACTGGACTTTCCTAAGATCCCTGTATGGAAGATTCCTCAGAACTAAAGGCATAAAAGATAACTGACGGAACATCTTGGTGTGAAAATTCAGTGAAGTGCGGACATGTGCTTGGGAGAAACCTAGGTAGATAATCACGGCGTCCTTCAGCAGGTTATCAGAGAACAAATGACAAGAAGGATGATCTAACACTATAGCTGGCTTTATCCCTCGCCGTCTACCAAGAGAAATGAGGAGCACCCTGGGGTAAAGAGGTACAGGCAGGGAGACATCCATCAATTGGGTTTGGTCGCAAGAGGTACAGGCAAACAGAGACCCGTTAACTGAGCTGGGTCGTAGGATTATCAGGTACTGAGGTACCTATTGACTGGGCTGAGTCGCAAGATGATCCATTTGATGTACCATTCCCACCAGTGCTGATTATGTTACCTATACTCTCTTTAATGTTACTGAGGGGATGGAGTTTGCTGCGCTGCAGAAACTTTAGTCACGACTGTGGATGACCACAAACACTGGAGATTCAGCTGAAATCTCGTCCATACGTAGACCAGGGAGGAAGGATAAATTCCATTTAATCCGTTTATATTACTTATCTAAAGTGATAAAGAGAACTGATTTAGTCTGGTTATTAAAGAGGATACCATAACACGACAATATCATTGGGTTAAGATGCACCAGATCGTGGGCGTGTATTGATAAGACAACGGTAGTACGTATCCAGCAATCCACCTACACACTCCAGTGAAACCAATGCCACATATCTACACACTGTTCCTCAGCTGTACCTTCACCTATCCAACTCTTCCCTGTTTTACCTGGCGACGACAGTGAGAGACGCAGGAGACCCGGGATGGCACCAATAGACGCAGAGGCTCCCGAAGGAGGTGAGAGACGGGGTTGTGGAAGAAAGCAGTGAAAGATGCGGAAACTGGAAAAGGACAGTGAGAGAAAGGGGAGGGGGAGGGTAGGTGTTCTTGGGTAAGGCAGTGAGAGATCTGGTCTTCACATCAGCAATGAGAAAGAGCCTTGGAGACCTTAATAATATTATTGTAACCTAACAAGAATTCAGAATAGTTTTATAAGAAAGATTGCTGAGATATAACAAACAACATTTTTAAAACTTAAACATATCAACATCACTGTGTGATGTGACCGAATGGGATACGCCTCTCAGGTAAATCTTAAGATATCTCGTCCACTAGAACAAATTACTACTATTGAGAAATGATAGGGCATCGGGTGAAGGCTGAAACAAATATCAGCCTTGTTAAAGAGGGTATTAAAGGAGGGGGGTTCAATCCAACTACACAGATGAGCCCAAACTTGATGGCCCGGGAGACTGAGATAAGCCACTAAAGCTGGTAAGCAGCCCAGCCCTTACCAGGGCAACGCTGTCGAATATGACTCTGTTAGATGAACGAAAGGTTTGGTTAACAAGGATGTTTCAGGCTATAGATAAACTACTGTCGATGCCTGAATAAATGTGAGAGGAAATTGAGGGCTGGCCAGCATTATGTATGCAGTTCGCACTGGTATTACCCTTGTAAGTTAAAGGGAAAAGTGACCAAAATACAAGTTTTTGGGCTATACAAAATTTATTGAAATAGATATATGCAAAAGGAATATACATGTAAGAAAAAAAATAGCTTTATAAAGGAAAACGTGCCGAAAGGAATAACTCTTAAGTTTGTATTTAAAGCGAGCATAAATATTTTGCCGCGAGAATGACCGGCAAAGTCCAACACGAGCACATGATTCAGTGACTGACGGGTGGTAGTGTGTTTAGTGATCGGAAGTGAAATAGACTGCAAGTAAACTGTATAGCAAAGCACGTAAATCATAACTGAAAGCAAGCAAGTTCAAGGAATGCGGACAAGAATACTTGAGGCTCTTAAGGAAATCGAGACTAAAGCTAGAGTCTAAGCTGTGCAGCAATTGTATAGTATCGATATCAACGAGATTCATAGCCGTGAATTCAGGTAATCTCATGTCAGAGGTTTTCATCGTGGATTTGTAGGTAGAATTGCCGTCTCGGATATCTGCATGTTTAGATGTTGAAATTTTGTTTTCCGATTCTCTATGATGTCTCACTCAATTATGACCTTAATTTCTACCTCAAATCACTGTCTTTTGAAATATCCTTCCCACCTTCCTTTATCCAACGATATTAGGGGATCCCCTGTGCGACCGTGATTTTGAGTGTAGAAAATCACAAAGTAGTGATTTGTGATAGAAAAATTTCAACCAAAGCTAACTTAAGAGATTTGATTTAATAAATCTAACTTAACCAAAACCTGAAACGGTAATGATACAGAACCGGTACTGGACCCCCATTTCTCCAGCCTCCGGAACGGATAGTTATTTCTTTACTAACATTTTGTTGAGCATCCCTTCTATACATGTTCTGTCAGATATATTTTGATCAAAGTGGTACTACTGAATAGCTTACACAGTGAGGAGTTGAGTTTGTGAGTGGGCATTTTACCTTCAGTTCTTTCAGTATGAAGTCCCAACAAAGTGGGAAGGGCTTCGTAGTAGAAGGAAATCTAGAGGGAGTTTTATGATTTATAGTTTTAGAGTTGTGATAGAAGTAAGAATCTTCACCCAGTCAACTGGGCCATTAATTGCAGAAAATGGTGATGATTCAAGACAGTGAAGGTATACCAAAGCTTCTGAATAATTTTTTGCTTCCCGGAGAATGGGTCCATCAAGGGGTAATCAGGTCTGCCCTAAGGTAGTGGTTTATTGTGCCATATTGAAGAAAAATTTTTTCATTTATTTATTAGATGTGCATTTGAATCCTTAATGATTACTTAGAAAATAGTGTGCATCTTAACAGATATTGAAAATTTGCTTGAGTGTATTTTCCATTAATTATTTTTTTCAAAAAATTTCCCTTTTTTTGGATTATTGGAATGCTGAACGTATCTGCAACATGTCTTATTTTTTGTGCATAAATTAAAAATATGAAAAAGTAACCATCAATGAAGTTTACTTATTTTCTGACAATGATGGGTTTAAATAGAGCCCTCAAGGCTGTTGGGCCAACTATATGTGGGATAAAAGGGCCCAGTAGGTGTTGTGTGATATTTTTTGATATGTATTTAATTTCTTTTTTACTGATTGTTTCCTTTGTGCCAGGTCTGAATAATGATAAGGAATTATAAACCAGTTGCTGTGGAATTGTTCCAGAAGAAAGGAAGTTTGCCAGTGTAAAACGTATATTCAGAAAAAGGTAATATGTTTCTGCTTGGAAAGTATTCTATCTTATCTATTTCTCTAATGCCTATTCCAATTGGAACTCCCTCAAGCTACCTTAATGATTCTCAGAACAAGAAACAAATCATTTGGGAACAGATGGCTTCATTCTATTTGGCTTAGAAAAGAGGTTAAGAGATGTGATACAGGTACTCAAGATTATGAAAGGCTTTGATAATCTTGATCTATGAAGCTAATTAAGACTTGAGTCTTCAGATTTTCTTTTACTTATAATGGTTACAAAGCTGTGGGCAAATGTTTTATTTCAAATGAAACAAAGTTCATTTTCTTTAACAGGAACGTTACATATGGAATGATTTCCCAGTTACTTTGGTTGAAAGCAGTACTGTAGGTACATTTAAGAATGGTTTTGATAAATAGTTTGCTTCAGGTCCACAACTAACATTATTTGCACCTATTTAGTCACATTGACAATTTGCAGGTTTCCTTTTCAAATTATCTCTATACTTTTCTACTTTTATCATACTAAATTATAAGTTTCTGATATCTTCCACTATCACATGCAGCCTTGAAGTGACCCAATAGTCTGTTGCTGTTTGAATTCCTTTGTAGACCATCAAGAGTAGCGAACAGAAATGATTGTCCCATTTGTGTATTTCTTTACCTATATACTTAAATGGGATTCTGATTTTCACAAGCTGACAGTTTGCCTCTCACAATTCTCCTCATGTCAAGCTTTGGTGATAGGTTTGTCACAGTGTCACCCCCTACGTTTCTTTCATGTACATATTCCAGTAGCTAATTATTTCTAACAATGTTATAGTTAGATTGTGGCATTTTTTCACTGTATCATAGTTAGATTGAGGCATTCTTTCACTGTATCATATCCTCTTTACTTTGCACTTTCTCATCTTGAATTTCATTAGCCATTTGTCAGACCAAATTTGGAGTTCGTCCAGGTCTCCCTTTGATACAGTTATTGTTCTTTTCTTCTTTTGTGACATTGGCATCATCCATAAAATTATTGAGGTAAGAGTCCAGTCCATCAGGTAAATCATTTACATATACCAAGAATAGCACATCACTGGTGATCTCTGCCTATTTTGAGAATGTTCCACTAACTTGCATCCTTTGATCCTTTGTGCTATGGTGATCTGTACAGTGAAAAGGTTTGCTTCTTATTTCGAAGAATCCTGACTGATCAGCACAAAGAAAGTGTCATGTGTTCTCATCAAGATGTGGAGATAGAGAGATGGTTATCAGATTGATATGAGGATGTTAAAGTAGATTATACATGGATATACCAGTATCACCAACACAGCAACTTTCTGATTAATCAGCACTGCATTTCCTATTGTACGTATTCCCTGGAACATATCCATTTTTCATAGTTTTTTTATTGATTTTGTACTATACACCCTTATATAAGAATAATAATTACCTTTTGCTCATTGTTAGACAGTCTCTTTGCTTCAGACTATTTGTGAACAAGTTCAGTTAGTCTCATGGTACAATTACCAAAGTCTGATATTACTCTGCACCTGACATAATTCATCTGTGGTGAATTTTTTTCATCCCTTTTACAGATAGGGTTGAATTGTGAGATGGCTTTATTTCGAAGTCCAGCAGAATGAAATCTTTTATCTAATTGAATTACAAGATGGCTTTATTTCAAAGTCCAGTCAAATAAAATCTTTGATCCTTTAGATCTGATGCGGTTTAGCCTAAAACTGCAAAGATGTACACTTTTAAGTCAGTATATCCATCATTGCAATCTTATTATTGCAAAGGCGGATATTGTCGTGGTTGGATTTATGCTGTTCATTTTCATTTTATATTTGATATAGTACATTTTTACAACACGTTATCATACATTTCCATATGAGCATGCATTTAAAGGTATAATAGCACAGACACCACTTAAAATCTTGTAGTCTCATGATAATCTAGACTAGAAGATAAACTTGATAACACGTGAACTGAAAAGCAGAATATAGAGAGCTGAGATCAGTACCATATCCTAAAACATCTTTTACATGAAATTCTACTTGTTAACTTTGAACATTTAAAACATTGT
This sequence comes from Panulirus laevicauda, assembly GCA_032273605.1. Taxonomy (NCBI): domain Eukaryota; kingdom Metazoa; phylum Arthropoda; class Malacostraca; order Decapoda; family Palinuridae; genus Panulirus; species Panulirus laevicauda. Next base: position 10,966 of record JAUTXX010075055.1, read on the forward strand.
GCAGTCCTTTACACTGTTCTCTTTGGGTGATAATTATAATATTATAGTATTGAAGTAAGAGTTGAAAAACCATATTCTGTCCAAACACCAGTTTCACCTGAGTACTTTACTTTGTAGTGAAATACTGTGTATTTCCTTGCAGGATGGAGGGTGAAAAGGACATTTCCAAGGAAGCAGTTTTAGTCCATTCTGAACCATTACCTAAAGAAACACCAACAGTCCAAGGTACTATTTTAATGAATACGTTGACTGAGGATGTAAACACAACTCTTTTGTAGTTTTTGTTTACCCCAGGGTGCTAGTATGCAAAATTGATATGTGCTTTGGTGAACAGATTTGACTGATTAGCTGAAAAAATAATTATAAGTACTTTTAGCTGTAGTAATTAATCTTGGAAAATGTAACCACATATTACTTAACTATTATGAATAGTACATTAGTACTGTCAAAAAAATCTTCAAACCTAGTTTCATCAATAATAAAGGAGCAAATATTTAGTTTTTGCATGTTTAATAGTGATAAAAACAGTTAAATTTGTTGAATAATTTTAAAGTAAGCTAGGTTAAACAATACATTTACAATATGTTACATTTGAAGGAAAAAATGCATATGTGGGGCTGTAGCCCACAGCGCATCATGTGGTGCTCATTTTCAGTCTAAATGTTTAGTAGTTTGAATGGTGCATTACTACTTCTTGAAAATGAAAAGCTGAAATCTTCAAACCTTCTTTAACTATGGTTACCTTGATACTGATAAGGAGAACTATATTGAAAATGTGGTACACAATGGTTCTAATATGTATTTCAACAAAATATTTATCTTGTGCTTATTTATAAGTGATAAAGAACAGTAAAAGCATGTTATATTACTAGTGATAATAGAGTGGTATATGAAACATGATATTACTAGTGATTATAGATTGGTATATGATACATGATGAACTACTATTATATTAGTGTCCACAAAAAACTTTGCCTTCCCATACATTTTCTTAGGTAATGTCACATTACATTTTAGTACCATCTCCAGATGCCTGGTCATGTGATTGGCAAGGTTCTTAAAGTATTATTGGTCCATCTTTTAGGTCTATAGGACTTTGATACCCAGAATTAGATGAGGCATTGGTGAGGTGTTGCAGGAAGCACCCAGTGCACCTAGAAATCTCACATGTGCCCACATTTTCTTGCTTCCAGGCAAGAATTGGTCTGTCTTCCCCTTAGAAAGGTAAGAGCCAACAATCTTGAAGCACATGTGTAAGAAATGCAACACCCAGAAGCGAGATTCTTAGAATGAAGCAGCAACCTGGAAGATTAAAGAAAGAACATGGTTCCTTCAAGATAGCCTGAGGCACACTGAAGTGGGTTGTTGGTGCTTACACATAGCTTAAGGCACACTGAAGTGGGTTGCTGATGCTTGCAACAATAGAAACACAATAATTTTAGTGACCAGATGTATGATGACTTCACCATGAGAGCATCAAATGCTTGTACCTACAATAAACTTTTGCCTTGTATCCCCTTTGAAAATATATGGAGCAGACAGTGTTTTTGTGGACAGTGTACGTTGAGAAAAAATCTGCTGTATTTGTGGAGCCATGGCCTTGAAATGACTTATGACAAAATGACCATGTGATGCTTATTTAGGCAGTTTCATTATTTATATGATATGAATAATGCATTAATAGTGTCTAGAAATAAAGAAAAATCTCCAAACTTTGTTGATTACTGATTTATGAAAATGATAAGGAAAATTTTTGTCCATGGTCAAATACTTACTAGTTATTTGATGTTTGAGGGTATTAACTGATGAATGGAGATTTTTACCCCTAGTCTGAGTGGCTTGTTATTACTGCTTCTTCTGCTACCCACACCACCATTGCTCCCTTCCTTCCCACCACTACCACTTCCTCCACCACTAATGCTATCACAGTTCCCTTTCTCCTTCATCCCTCACACTACACCACATCCTTCCTAACCCACGCATGTCAGCATTGCACCCTTCCTTCCTTACTCATACCACCACTGCTCCCTTCTTACCCAAACCAGTACTACTCCCTTCCTTCTTCTCTCACTCCACCAACAATCCCCTCTTCCCTCACCCACACCACCACCACTCCCCTTAAACCCACTCATATGACCAGCACTCCCTTCCTTTTATGCTGACACCCCCATTGACTGCTTCCCATCCCTCTCTTTTTGACACCACCACCTTTCCCATTCTACATCACCCACATTACCACCACTCCCTTCCTTCCCACCCACACTCTATCACCTCTCCCTACATGACTCACCTACACTACCATCGCTTCCGTCCTCCCCTACCCACACTTCCACTTTTTACGAGGATGTATCATCATTAGCAGACAAAAAAAGTAAAGTGACACCAAGGATTTTCTTGCCTTAGAGTAGTCTATCTTTCCCCACTCTTACTCTTGCATGGAGTTCATCCTTGAAACTACAGGAACCCCATGAAAGGAGTCATAGGGTTACAAAATAATTATGATAATAATGATATTAATGATCGCAATGATAAAATCATAAAGAACTCCTATACAGTATGCCATGAATCATATCAAACTGTACTCATAAAATAGTTTGACCCAGTAGCATTCCAAGTGCATGTGGACATCTCCAACCAATTCTGATTACACAAGAGAATCAACATCTGGAAACTCATCAAAATATTACCCACCCTGTAACCCTCCAGACCACCCAGTTCCCCATCCTCCTGTCACCCTGTATCATTGCCATCATCAGTATCCAAACTCCTCATAAATCTTCCATGACATAGTCCACTAAAATATCCCACTCTTACCCAGGTTGGCCTAAGACTTAGTTGCTTCAGTACCTCAAAGCTTACATACTTTGCATAGCACATTTTGGATTGCTTCAGCCAACTGTCACCCACTCCCACACGGAACTAGTGGCAGTAGGTATCAACAAAATATTTGATGCTGTTGTGATGTCTATTCTAACACAAAAGATTTCTAACCACCGTAAAGAGAAAACAAAGTTACCCAGCTTCATAGCTTGCTGCCAAGCCAGAGTCATTCACAGCAGTTTTTTCTCCAAAATCCTCATGTTCTGCAGTTGAGTTCCCTTGGGAGCAGTGCTTTCTCGTACATTACATGATTAGAATATTGGCTCCCTCAAAACAGAATGTCTGCATCCCTCCAGAAATTCACGTGAATCCTACCTGCACCCTCCACTATCCCTGAATAGTCAACCACTCTTGCTCTTCAAAACTTCAATCATATGAGGCATTACCTACAGTGCACACGACATTCACTCTCCATGCCACAAACATCAGTACAATGGCCATAAACTGAAAAAATTCCCTCAGAACACCTATCAGCACCAGTTTTAGACATGAAACAAATCCTTTAGTATTCTCTACTGTAGGTCTGCACCAAGGGTGTGTGATACCAAGATGGTTGTTTAATTTACTGATAGACAGGATGGTGAGGGAGGTAAATGTGATGGTCTTGGAGCAAGGGACCTACAGTATGCTCGGGATGGGATGGGCCTGAGAGGAGAGTGAGTTGCTGCTTACAGATGATATGGCTCTTGTAACAGACTCAAAAGTGAATTTGAGTGTAAGAAAATGTGAGGAGGGAGGAATCAGAGATAATGTGATTGAAAGCAAGATAATGAGTAGGAGGAAGTCAAGGCTGGATATTTGAGTATGAATTTGAATGGGGAGGTACTTGGTATTGGTACCTGGTATGTGTGTAATTGTGAGGTGTTTAGGTATGACCCATGGTGCAGCTCAGTGACCAGGGACAGCTTGAGGCTGCACTGCATTTGGTAGTGGGGTGAAGTTGGTGCCTTTGAAGTGGAAAATTGGTGGCCTGGTGAGGTTTCTGATTCTGAGATTATCTGTCTGTTTTTGTCTCTGATTCCTGTTCCCTCTGGGAACACCCATCAAGGGAATGCTCATGGCAAAATGGTCTCCTTACATGCCTCCCATGGAGATTATTTTGAATTATTATATGTTGGGAATCAAAAAAGGATATCATTGTTTATCTTACTATATTCAATGTATTTGATTTTCTCAATGAAGACTTTTGATAGGTTGGTATATCTTCAAGTTTGAACAATTATTTATCAGAAATAGGTATTAAGAAGATAAGATAATCTGTTTTGCATGCAAGTTTGAACAATTATTTATCAGAAATAGGTATTAAGAAGATGAGATAATCTGTTTTGCATTTCTCATATTCATAGGTTAATCAGAACATTTAGAGATTAAATGTTGTAATTCTATGCATACTTAGCCTTTTTGATAAATAATCATTAAAGATAATTTCTTGGTGTTTTTATGATGTTTTGTGTTATGTAGTGTTGTTATACAGAATATTGATATTATTTGCGACGATGATTGAAGGCATTTTTTTCAGGTTATGACTTCAATAATGGCATCAACTACCACAAATTGTTCCAGACTTATAGGTATTCTGGTTTTCAAGCAACAAGCTTTGGTTGTGCTGTGGAAGAAATCAATAAGATGGTAGGTAAACTTAAGCTACTGTATCCAAACTATTCCTTGAGCTTCATAGTTGTAATCAATGCATGATATTCCATAGGACCTGTTTGTGTTTGTCATGTTCTTCACCTTCCTAGTCTTTTCACTTAGTCTCTGCATATTGCATTAAGTTTGACTTAACTAGGTAAGGTAATGGAGATGGTTACATCTGTCGATCTGTGAGAGATTTTACTTGGCAGACAGCTCCCCTATCAAATTTCAATGGCTTATGACTAGACAGTCTAGAGTTGTCATGTAGCCTGATATTTGGTCTGAGTAGATAAGAGGATGGGTCATGTTAATTAGGAAGTAGAAAGACACAGAGGTGTCACATGCAAGACATCACGGCCAGATTTATTCAGTAGAATCTTGGATAATTTTAGTTAATTCAGATAGGATTTGGGCTCAGATCTGGGTGAATCACAAGCTGTATTGAATAAGACCCAATCACCCAAGATTAGTTCCAGTTTTTGGTGGCCTTTCATTTTGGAATGAAAATTGGATTATGGAGGTTATATTTCTATGGAAGCAGTGTTCTTGAACATGACTTAGTTTTCTAGTACATCCTCTGTATCATTTTCTTGAGGGAACTTTGGTTCATACATGAAGATATATGAAGACTTCATGCCACGAGATTGTTAATCATGGATATATTTGTTTCAGTCAAGGCCTGGCCTTAGTGGTGACCTCTCTCCATGGCATAAACTTTTTACTAAAAAAAAGTCAAATTGAGTTGTACTGTAAGAAGAAACAGCTATTGTATTGTTGGTATGATAAACAGAAAGATGGATCAAAATGTTTTTCAAGTATTTCTCAAGCAAAGACAGAACAGTATCTTGTTGACGATGTTGAAGTCAGAGAAAAGTTGAGTACAAAAGATCTCTGGCAAATCTCCTTTAACTTCCTGTATTGTTAATAATAATGGTCATGAGAGTTGTCAAAAAATACCAAATTTTAGATTTGTACATTTTAAACATCATCACATTGTTCTTGATCGGCAGCCTAGAATGATATTATAAATGAAAACGATATGGATGTAGCTTAGGAGAGTTTTGGTGAAATGTTCAAAACAGTGGAGGGATGATTTGTGCCAATTCATAGTAGACAGTCTTTTTCCAATATGAAGCCAAAATGGTGGAATGATGACATAAAGAAGTGTCTTTTGTATAAGAAAGTAACATTTAAGAACCTCAAAGAGACCAATAACCAGCTTGATAAAGCTATTCTTTTATACTTTGTCGCTGTCTCCCGCGTTAGCGAGGTAGCACAAGGAAATAGACGAAAGAATGTCCAAACCCACCCACATACACATGTATATACATACATGTCCACACAGGCACATATACATACCTTTACATCTCAACGTATACATATATTTACATATACAGACATATACATATATACACATGTACGTAATTCATACTGTCTGCCCTTATTCATTCCTGTCGCCACCCCGCCACACATGAAACTGTATAAGCATTATGTATATACTGTATGTACAACGCTCGTTGTATGTTTTGGACACGCGTATGTTTACCAAATAGCGTCCTAGCTTCATCTTTTCGATGTATATCAACTGACTTATATTTCTCTCTTGTTCTCCCCTGATGTGATTATTACACGAAAGTGCACTTGGGAACTTATCGTGTTTCATTTTCCCCGTGGACTCATAGGA
>JAUTXX010075165.1:0-17163 GCA_032273605.1 Panulirus laevicauda
GAGGTAGAAAGAAAAGACAGCTACCTGGGCAAAAGGAGTGCAACTTGACAACTACTGAAGTGCTGGCACACTAAGCAGACATCAGTCACTAACTCTCCTGATACCCAGGCGGGTAGTACTGGTAATATACCTCCCTGATTGTTGACTGCCAGCCAACTACTACCTCCTTTGTTCCTTTCCACTAAGATAATCTATCCCTTATGCCTGATGATCCAACTTCTTAATCATTCTTCCATGTTGTACTGTGTCAAATACCTTTTGGTGGTCCAGGTACAAAGATTTCATCAAGCCTTCTCTTTTCTCTAAAATGGAGCTCATTCTTCTGTTAAATCTAAGAGGTTTGTAACACCTGGCATCCTTTTTGTGAAAGCATGTTGTTTCTGTTAGTTAATTTTTCCTTTGCTGGAAGTTATCCATGTGCTTTTAGTAGTTTGTCTTCTACAGCACCTTATTGGCCGCTCCTCTCAGGGAGACCAAGCTGTTGTTCAGTGCGTCTTCCCAATATCCTTTTTTATTATAGGCAAGACGTTTGCCCTTTTCCACTCCCTTGGCACTTTGCTTTTCTGTAACGTCTTTAATAGTATTTCAAAGGTTTGTCAGTTGTATGTGCCTACATCTGCATTTGGTAAAATTTCAATAGGGCTGTGAGCCTTGTATGGGTCAAGACCCTTTAGTACTTCTTTAATGTCTTTTCAGATATCTCAGTGCTATCTAAAGCCTCCACCCCTTTTCATCTTATGGTTGTTGAGGCTGTAGTGTCTTATGCTGTGAAAACACATTTGTACTTGTCGTTCAGATCCCCACATATCCTACATCATTCTTGGTTCCTTTCATATCCTTAGGTCATCCTGTATAACTCTTCCCTCAAAATCCCCTAGCCTGATTAATTGTTCTTTAACTTAACAGATTACTCATGATGAATTTATGACAAAGTCTTGGGTTTTCTCTTGCCCTGTCCTAAATAGTCTTTTCAGATTCTCTTATTCTATCATTCGTATCCTAATATGATAATTTTTTGCTCTCTCATACCTTACAAATGCTGGTAGACTGGAGTGCCATTCATGTCTTTTGTCGCAGCACACATCAAAAAGCTCCTTTGCTGTTTGACATCTTTATTTGAACCATTCCAGCCCAACTTTCTCAACCTCCGTTTGAATTTAAGGCTAAAACATACCCATGTACCTCCTTCTCCATAGAAAATTTCCCAGAACTTTTGTCTTGGTGTATTCTTTCATAGATGCTGAATTGCATTTCCCAATTTATGTTAACATAGAAGCTGTTGAGTTTTGTGTAGTGTCCACAATTATTTTGCCTCTTGTTGTCTCACCTCTGGTCTTTGAATTTCCCGCATTAGCAAGGTAGTGGTAAGAACAGAGGACTGAGCATTACAGGGAAAATCCTCACTTGGCCCCCATCTCTGTTCCTTCTTTTGGAAGAGTAAAAACTGGAGGGAAGGATTTCCAGTCCTCCCCTTTTAGTCGCCTTTTACGACATGCAGGGAATACATGGGAAGTATTATGTAATTACTTATCCCAATAAGTTGATATTCTCAGTAGCCATGCTAGTATGTAAGAAAATATGATCTAGTAATGATGGTGCATCAGTCTCATCCTTGTGTGTTTATTGATATGCTGGTGTGTGAAATTTTCCTGTATGCACTCTGGAATCTTGTGTTTCCATGATTCCTGGTCATCATGAGAATCCAAATTCCATTTGTCAACCTTTTTGTAATTGAAATCTCCCTTTACTATCTCTGAGAAACATGTGTTTTATTGCTTCATATTCCATCCTGTTTGGGTGATTACAGTTTATTAATTGAAACGCCTCTTTACTATCTCTTAAGTGCATGTTTTATTGCTTCATGTTTCATCCTGTTTAGGTGATTACAGTTTATGACTAGTACTGTATATGTATTATGGGGAAAGATTCTGTGCTCATGTTATGCCAACCTTTTATGTCATGTAATTATCTGTTTTATTTACCTTCCTATTTGTACTATATGGGAAGGGAATTTTACACTCATAGGCCACTTGTCTTGAGCATTCTTTCCTGTCATACAGTTTCTTAGATTTATATATGCTGTATGCATTAACCATGTCTAATCTTTCTTTTCCATTCATCCACCTCCCTTACATTATGAAATTATTTCATGGTTAATTCCATCTTTTTTGCTCTAGTTACTTCATCCTTATATCTCTATCTCTAAAAGTACTGTTCACTGTTCATGCCTTTGGTCTGTTATGAAAACTTAATGGTCATGATCAGAGGACCCCTCACTCTTTGTTGCCTTTATACTTTTTCTAGAGCTCTTTGTGTTTCTTTAGTTGGGTTGCCCAAACTTGAGAAACATATTGGTTTGGCCTTGTGTATGCTGTTTGCATATGAACGGCTTGCTAGATATTTCCATATCCATATACCTCACTGCTATTTTCATATTTTCTTGCGGCCATATTGTCTCAACTTTTCTCCTAACATCGGACTTTGGCGCAGGTTAGGGACAATTTGTGCTCAGAACTGCACATGCATGTGCATTCAGTAAAAGCAAAATGTTTCTATCACTCATGATAAATTCCACTTCTTCCTGCTAAGGTTGCATGTGCAGTTTTGGTGTTCTGAGAAAGTTGATTTATTGAGGTGTTGTTGAACAAAGGTAAGAAATGCCCCATGCTCTTTAACATGACGTTGGTGTGAAATGCCTGATCTGTATTGGCATTTGTGTTGAAAATGTGGTGATTAACTGGTTTATATTTTGCACTTACAGCTGTGGTTCAACATTAACACCGTGGCAGTCGAGTAGTGCTCAGCTTGAGAATAAATCAGATTGTAGTATAACTCCAAGTAAAGGTAAGGCAGCCAAGAAGCACTCTCAACAGATTAGTAAGAATTGGATGATTAACAATGAGCCAGGTCAATGTGAGGGAGAGCCATGTGAAGAAATGGAAATGATTGTATCTGCATTAGGGAATCTAAAAGAAATAGTGAATGACCTTGATGAAAAATGTACTAGTTGTAAAGTAATGATCAAGAAGCATGATGAAAGGCTTAGTTCAATTGAATTTAATAACTCGCAGATTTTTGCTAGACAGGATTCAGAAACTGGTCAACTCACTGAAAAGTGTGCTATTCAAGACCGTAAAATTGCTGCTTTAGAAGAACAAATTAATTCTCAGAATAGTACAATTAATCAACTAAAAAATCTTAGTACCATTAAAGACAATAAGATCACAGACCTATTAAAACAAATGAAGCAGTTAATTGATCAGCATATTACATCAAAAGGTGAAGTTGATAAACAAAATTGTTCTCATGCATGTTAAGTGGACTAGACCCACATATTGCTAATTAAGAGGAACATCACACTTAAGTGAATTTTATCATTTAAAGTTCAGTAAAATCCTAATAAGGGTACTACTACTGGTCTATATCCAATTATTTAATGAAATTTAGTTTGATTGGTCTTGTCGTGGTCTTGTCTTCATCAGACAGTATTTGATAAGACCATGTGAGGTGTATTTTATGAGCAACTGTATACATATTATAAAACTAACGACAGTGAATCAGTGCTTTGTGAAGGAGAGTAGAATCATTACTAGCAAAACTCCATGAATCTAAAAATGCACCAGTACAAATGAAGCCGAGCTGAGCATTCCCATGTTGATTCTTTGCTACTGTAAGTTGTGTGCATAGATTTACCTTCCTTTCATGTATGAATAATGAAATTGCCCAGGATGCACTTACAGATATATTTTGAAACTTCACTTGAAGCACAGGTGCTCTTAGGAACATTTGTTAGTACTTATTGTACTGAGTAAGGTATACTTTTAATATTTATACTCTAGATTTTGCTACTTTGCAAACATAGGCAATGGTGGACATGCAAGAAGTAGTTGAAATGGCATTTATGTTTTCCAGGATGTAGGTCATGACTTAAGACACACTACAGCACAACCATGAGAGTTAAAATTTCAGTAAACAGACCTTGTATATCCAGACTCTTTTTAGTGCCTTTGTAATTGATACTGTAATGATATGACTAATCACAATACCTGTTTCTTGATAAACACAAAATTGACAGGAATAGTGTTCTCTTTGGTTAATACCACATTAGCATAATTTTTTTTGAAAATGGGAAAATTAGGAAAATTGGAATAATTTTTTAGTTTATACAGTCATCTACAACTAGATGCTGTAGAAGGTGAGGATCCTCCTTGAATTGTTTTAGAAGGTTGCCCTCACTATATGTGGAATGTGTTTTGAGAAGAGACCATGCAAAGCAAATCTGTTCTAGACAAAACTGTTTTTATACTTTTTTACAAGAGTGATATGCTCTTAGGCCCCAGTCTTGGTGGTTTTACTTCATTCTCTCTTGTGTCAAAGGCTCACATTTATACATGATGCACAAAACTTTTTTTTTTCAATAATTGGAGCCTGTAAGCCACTGTATATGAATGAGTGAAGGGAAGTAACAAAATTGAAAGTGGTTATGAGTGGAGCAGACAGTCTTGTGCAGCATTTTTTTTTAGCTATGTTTTAGTATGTCTTTTTTCTTATTCCTCAGTTTTATGGATTTAATTCATTATGCTATGGTCCATTCTTGGTTTTGCATGGTTTTATTATTGTTTATTCTCAGTTATATGTGTATTAAGAACAAATTGGTTAGATTGATTTGGTTGCATTTTCACTCGCAACAATTTGCAAGTGAAAAGAACTTTCCCTATAACAGAAATATCTGTTGTATCCCAGACTTAGTGTGATGGGGTCCAGAGGATTTTTAGAAGACAAATTCCAGTGAAGTCTGTTGGAATAGAGGTTTACACTATGCCAGTCATATGCTCACTTAGATGGTTCATTTTGTTTAGATAGGGGTTGTTGAATGAATAAGTTCCTGGCTTTAGCCCACTAACCTCAGAACTTAGTGACAGCCAAGCCCAGATACGGCTCATCTCTGTATTGTGTCTGCTTCATCATCTAGATCCTTATTATCTGAATGATTTCCACTGATTCCATTTACATTATATCAGTGTCTAATGGTCTCAGCTAAGCAGAGTATGATTTAAAATGATGAGTGTGAGAACATTCTTGGATATTTTGTCATGCAGGACAAATTATCACTCATCTCTCCTTAAGTATTTCTTTTAGTAGGAGCTGACCTGGAAATGTTGTAGTACAAGGAAAAGTTAATACCCACCGAGTTCCTGGAACTTAGGAGTGCTTGAGATTGCAAGATTAACAGCAAATTGAAGTGCTGATCATAGTATCAGTTTAAGGGTGTGCTCTTTACAGATCAGAACCATTATTAGGGTTATTGGTGACAATATGTCTGATAACACTCTATTTGATTTTAGTATATTCTTTCCAACAATCATTACTAGTATAATCTCAAAACTTGATGAAGTGGTTTACGAATGCTTACAATGTTTGCTGTGTTCAGAATATGGCTTTCTTATTGTTTGTTCCTCTTATAGTTAGTGTCATTTTGATTGCATATTATAGGGGTCATGATATCACAAAGTCATTTTGATTGCATATTATAGGGGTCATGATATCACAAAGGACAGTAAAAGTGGCATGCTGTTTAGTTGTTTTATACAAAGCAATCATTGTAAGTTATAATTAAAGTTTCCCCACCATGTGAGTGAGATTGCTGGAGCAACATGTTTTTTCTTATTTTTCATAGTATTACCTCTGGTCCTGTGTCTAATATTTCAGAATACATAGAATTTACAGAATACTTAATGATGAATTAATGAGTTTAAAATTTTTTTTTACAAATATCACAAAAGCATGAAACTAGAATTAATGAATTACAAGGAAAGGACTCGTGCTGGTTCACTCTGTCTTTTTGGCCAAAGTTAATGCCATTGATTTGTGGTAATGCTATTAAGTACTTCAAAATAAAAAGTGCCATGAAGATTTTCTTTTACACTACATCATAATGAATTATTTTCATAGAAAAAATGATTATTAGCGATGAGATAAAATCATGTAATGAATACCTCTAGAGTGTCAGCTCCCTCCTTTATCACTCAAATCAATCACATCCCTCTACCCATTAGTGGCTTACATTGTGGGTTAAAAAGTCCTTTCATTGTCTGTATGAGTTTCTATGTCTATGATTTTATATATGTGAGATAGGGGTTAAAACATTAGGTCTGAGGCTTCGAGTTTGAGATAGGGGTGAAAACATAAGGTCTGAGGCCTCAAGGGCCTTGGAATGTATTTAAAGTGTGCTTTGTTTAGATTTACTTTGTGTAGCATTTTCTTTCTGCAAATTGGGGAAGGGTTTATTGTGAAATAATCCACATGCATCTGTGATTAGCAAAATCACTTCATACAGGTTTATTTTCTTTCTTATATTTACAGATTATCCATTTTATGGAATGGTTCATAGTGTAGCATAAATGCAGATGATTTTTTGAAGAATGATTAGGTTTATGATAGCTATCTTCAGGATTATTCTTGGAAACTTTCATGATTGGTAAGTGTAGGTCTTTAGGTGAATGAATATGGAGAATTGAATATCTATGCACAGAAATGAGAAATATGATACATTTGAACTTCAGAATTCAGCATGATTCTCTTGGTTGACAATAGTACTAGGGTTTGTGAACAGTTTTTAGTGCTTTTAAAGTAACTGTGACATCATGGCTGCTTTAAACATGATCTGTTGTGCAGGCTAGGATTGAAGCAAATACATGAATTTTAAACATTAAAGAAAAAGAATACATCAGTTAGTGAATTGTGTGCTGTTGAAATTATTCATCATGAACTTGACAAATACATCCACTAACTTTGTGTGCTATCTAGGAACCTTAAGAGCATATTTCCATCACAGTTTTGGAAGGTAAGTTGATTGAAATCCTCATGTATAGTGATAAACATTTTATTAGTTAGGCATAAAGGTACAGATGTTATTAATTTTATGTGAGGATGAATTTCTTGGTATCTATCTGCTATCATTATTTATAAGCTTAGGCTCCAGTGAGATACTCTTGAGGATATGTTTCATAGAACAGCAAATTTGACAAAATGATACCAGAGCTATAAATGGGGGTGTGAGATTTTTTTTAGCCTGTATTTCACAAATGATTTTTTTTCGTGTAATTCAGATGAGAGAATACATGGTATCATGAGGTGGAAACTAAGTATCTCTTGTGTTGTCTCAGTTTATGTCACTCTTTGAATTAGTTTGTGATTGTTCATTTCATTTTTGATAGATGAAAATTGATGATCATTCACTGTGGAAAGTCCTTGGAAACGATCATATGCCATCAATGATCTTGAATATGATTTCACTCATAATTGTGCTGAATGATTTCTCCATTGTATGGTTTGTTATTGGTAATGTTAGGAAACTAAGAATTTCCAGCTGGATAGGAGGAAGTAGATCAGTGTGCTTTAGCAACACAGAAGTTTATTTTCAAATCCATTATGATCTTTTTTCTCTTTGACCAGTCGCACTTCAAATCAGATGACAGCTTCAACCTCTGTAAGCTTTGAATTGTATGCTGTTCTTTGGTTTTTGCCATATAGTTTTTGAATTCTTCTCATCCAGTACATGCCAATTGTTTGGGGTTGTGAGAGTACATTGAAAGTTCAGATGTGTTGTGCAGCTAAACACTTTCTCAACAATAAGGTGGTCGAGTCCACGAATAACACACATATTGATCAACGAAAATATTCCTCCAGAGTTAATCCATTAACATCGGAGCAAAGTTTCTTTTAGCCACTTTGTTTGGGAATGGTTGGATCAGTATCCAACTTTTCTGCAAGTACTGAAATTTTCCCCCAAAATTTTTCACTGAATTGCTCCTCTGCTTTTTCAGTGCCACATCAGACATTAAAGAGTTCTTGAACATGATCATGCACTTTCACAGTATTCAATTAAAGGTTTCAACCATACAGAATAGCTCTTGATGTGTATCTTGGCATTTCTTGCCCAGGGCTGTTTTGACCATTGTACTTGACTAAAAAACTTAATGGTGGATAACTTAAATACTATTGCATTTTGCATTCCAACATTGTTCAGTGTCATGATACTGTTGTGATAAAGTGTTTCCTTATACTCTTAACAGAAAATTTGATGAATACCTGGATTTTACCATTTGAATTCTATATCACAGGTACAGCACTCAAGTCTTATACAGCCAGATTGGGTTGATGTGCACAATAGACAAAAGCAACTTTAGGGTGAATACCTATTTTAGCTTCCACTTTTAATGTTAAGCCAAGGAATACCTTTTACATGATATTACAATTTCCGTTATGTCAGCAAAACATATACTGTGAAAATTGCACCTTTCTAGATGTGTTAGTATCTTCATCATCAGTCATTGAAAGTCTAGCTGAATTGTAGGCCAAAGAAACAATATCTTCTCTGTTTCTTCTTACAGACTTATGTAAATTTTAATCATAACCATACATGACAGAAACAGTGTAGCTGCTTTACATCCATCTTGAGATCATGATTTACTAGGAGCATGTAAGTTTGCAGAAGCACTGTCAATTTTAAGTTGATCTGTTGTTTTCTTAGAAAAATTAACATAATCCTGTATCATTAACATCAACATCAGCATGCTAAGTTGACTTCATTCAGCTATGACTTTTGAACCTGAGGTGGAGTTTCTAATTTGTTGTTTCACATTTTTTGCCCTCTATCCTTTTTCATGTGCTACTTTTATTCAATCAATTTGCAGTTTGTTAAAAACCTCTTGTTGTACAATTATATGTAAAAATTACTTTTTTCAACTTTTGTCTAGCTTCAGAAGTCCTTTCTCTTGTTATGAAGCATAAGCAGAGCTCTGGAAGCTGGGCATATCCAGTGGCTGGGACCAAATGTCATAAAGTGTAGAGATACCATGTGTGCATCTATGTGTCGAGAGTGTAGGGGAATTGAGTAGTAAGTGCTTGGTGACTTCTTAGTGGTAGTTACATTATGGGCATGAAGGATTTTGGGATATTTGGAAACATTATTTTTAGTAGTTTGTGATGTCCAGAGCTTAAGTGGGAGAGTGTGACTATTGTTTGTCTGGAGAATGTGGTTTCTGGGGGTTGGAGTTTTAAGACTGAGTTGATTAGTGCTTGTTGGCTTATTTCAGTGTGAATTTGTTTTGTAATTTTAATATGTTAGGGATGGATGATCTATGAGTACAGGTTATTGAAGTGTTATTGAAGTGTGAGAATTCTATTTAGGGTTTGGTGGTTAGTTATATAGTTTGGGTGGGTTGGGTTTTATGCTTTTGCAGAGAAATAAATGCTGAGCATGTTGAGGTGGTAGGATCTTGGTTTCATTGTAAAGTCGTTGAGTGTTTGTAGGTGTGAGGTAGCTAGTGATTCTTATAAATGCACTGTTTTTGTGTGGATTACAGCTTTGTTATATTGACTTTTGTATATACTTTTAAGAGGTTGAAAGATTAGGCAGGTGAGGCATACTTTATTGTAGAGTAGATGAATTGTTTGTGCAAGATTCTGAGGGATTTTTTCTTGTCCAAATCTGATGCCAGTATGTGTTCTGAGGGCATATAGTTTGCTTTTGTGTATGTTTTTGGTATGGGGAGTGAAATGTCATTTGTGTGTCATATGTGATGCCTAGAATGGTTAGTGTTTTGTTCTGTGTGTGAGACTTTCCATTCAGGGTGACTGGAGGGTGTGAACTGGATTCTTGTCTGTCTAGGGTTAAAAGTGTGATATATAAAACAGACAAAGAAAAAGGTCTCATTTACTCACATCTACTCACTGGTGGCCCACTAATCACAACCAGGCCCCTTATACTTTTCCATGGTTTACCCTGGATGATTCATATTCTCTGTTTCAGTCCATTGATGGCACATTGCGCCCTGTATACTTCATTGCTCCGTTCACTCTAACCTGTGGATGCTTTTCACCTTCTTGCATGTTCAGGCTCTGAGCACTTAAAAACTTTATCACTCTTCTTTTCATATCACTCTTTCATTCCAGTGCCATTTGTATTCCATTTTTCCCTTTTCCCCTCCACTTCAAACACCCACACACACACTATCAGTTCATTATTTTAAAATACCTCCAATGATGTCATTAAAAAATCTCTTATCTTAATTTTCTACATCAATCTCTGATGTATGTGCTAGTCCCATTTTGATTTTCTTTGAACTTTCAGCTTATTATTTGTAGATTTTTTGAATGACACTTTTGTGTGTAGATTCAGAAGAGTTATACATCATGTTTTTTTTCCTTTTATGGAGTTTTGATGCATGAGTTTCTTTTTGTGTAGATACTTGTAGTTTGAACTCCAGTGAGTTCACCAGTTATGGAGACACTTTTGTTGTGAATGGGTATCAGAGATTTGTAATTCAATGTTTTAATCATCTATTGAGTTATTGCAAAGTGTCATTTGCAGTCCATGAATATTAATAATGAGTGAGTTGAACTTTGGTAAATCTGTGGGTTTGTGTTTTGTGTCGAGTCCCTTGTCAACAAGTTAGTCTGCAGTTGTCATTAAGCATAACTCTTTTGATTACTCATAGAAATTGGACTTTGTTATTTATTCAAGATCTGTTTGGTTAAGTAAGTAAGATGTATAGAAGAAATCAGACATCTGTATGCTCAAGATTTGACAGTGTGAGTAATTTGGCTCTAAAAATTGAACTTAGCTGTTTATTCAGCATTGAATGGTTAAGTAATTAAAACAACAAATCAGACTTAACCCCTTATTCAACTTGTGAATAGCTGAGTAATGAAGATAATAGTTTATGTAGTCTACTATAGTATTCATTGTTGTAAGTGTTTTTGAATATGATTTTATCAACCTGTATGGGCAGTGTACAGCAACAAGTTATGTTGTATTTATATAAATGTTACAAGGTTTTACACTTATACACAAGTGTTATTAGGTAATAACATTCATATATTCCTTGAATAAGCTTAAGGAAATCTTGTTTGGTGTAAATGCAGAGAATGAATTTTGACAAGGGTTTTTCATAAACAGTATAATGACTGGTCTTGAGTCATGTTTATTTTTCCCATTTTGTAAATGGAGATTTTTTCTTATGATTCAGCTTGTTTTGGAAAATGAGAATAGGAACTTGTGTGAGTATGGCAGATAGGTTAACTCGCACTGTAATGACTTTCAATCCTTAGCAACCTATAGTTTTGCCATGTTGTGAATGGAAAGTTTGGTCTTGCTTCGTGAGTCAACATGGTACGGAAAGTGAGAATATGAACTTGAATGAATTTGGAAATTCATGTTTTGCTTTCCTGATACTACTTTGTATAGATGGGAGAAATGAATATATATGTATATATAACAAAGATAGATTCACATCTTTTATTTTTTAAATATGGTACTATAGATATAAAATCTTCTTTCTTTTCTTTCATACTATTCGCCATTTCCCGCGATAGCGAGGTAGCGTTAAGAACAGAGGACTGGGCCTTTGAGGGAATATCCTCACCTGGCCCCCTTCTCTGTTCCCTGTTTTGGGAAATTAAAAAAAAAAAGACGAGAGGGGAGGATTTCCAGCCCCCCGCTCCCTTCCCTTTTAGTCGCAGTCAAATGTCTATTCTAATATCCCACTGAAATCTGAAAAGTTTCTGCATGATATAAGGCATTGTGCTTTGATCACATATTGTAAAGCTGGCAAATATTTATGTGGTATTGTGCTAATAATCATATGTTTATTGTTAAATGCTTCTGAAAATTACTGGGATCTTACAGCAGAAGCTTTTGTGAGACTGCATATGTGAATGTAGGTTTTTGCTGAGTATTTGAATCTTTCTTGTTTAGTTACTACAGCAGTACAACCCTCTCTTTTACCATCCTTGGGCAAGCAGCACCCTAATTCTACATTAAAGTTAGGCAAGACCTTCACCTTCTATTTTCTTTTTGAGGTTTATGACCCAGCTATAGTTAATTATCCATGCTGTCCTCCCCATTTCCCCTTCTGCATTCTTTGTGCCCAAACCCTACATTAAAATTGCCTGGGATCTCCATGTACTTTAATTTGTATAATGTTGAAGTCAAACACCTGAAAGCCTGGATTAAAATAAAGCTTTAATCTCCCTAAAAATAAAAAAACGCAGAGAACAATGATTATTTACAAGATAAGCATCCTTAAAGAAAACAGTATGAAATTCTCTTGAACATCTTGTAAGTAAGCAGTTTATGTAATTAATATATCTAAAGATAAGGTACTTATAGTCTAACAATGTACTGACTAGCATTTATAAGGCACTGAGAATCAAGTGTTTCCTTTGTGGGATCCTCAAGAATACTGGCAAAAGCTGAGGTTGCAGAAGGAAGTGGGAGTAACAGCCTACTACAGTGCTTTGCTGCTAATATTGAAAGTTTCCCATTAAATGTGTACACACTTGGCATAAATCATATAAGTTCTGAGGACTGAAAAACCATTTCCCTACTCAAGCTGATCCCTTTGAGTATCTAAAGGACCACTTGCTGAGTAGAGGATTAAGGTTAAAACTGTTTTACCACCAAAAATGAGGAGTAGAGGTATCATAAGACATATGAGAACAGCAGATACTTATTCATACAACTCACTAGCCATACAGCAACCCACCTAAGCTCAAAGACCTATGGCGATGAGGTAAGATAAGGCCTAGTAGCATTCTCTCACCCATATTCATTCACTTATTGTTTGTTACTTTACCTTGAGCCTGTTGCGCTCTAAAGCCAATAATTTTTTCTCAAAAAGAAAATAGGGGAAGAAAGGAAATGGTAAATGAATGGAGTCTCATAGGGGTCTGCCTACATTAGTGAAAGGTTTTTCATTTTCAAAACTTTCATTTCCCTCCTATAGAAAGAACCTTACTGAAAACTGAGAACATACCCATATGAAGGAGATAACTCAGAAAAAATAAAAGATCTACTCCTAATGACAAATGACCCCTTTTCTGGACCATGCTCTTCTGATGGTGGCTTACTCAAAGCCACACATGGAAGGTTAACCAGACCTAAGGTATAACCAAAAGGTATATGTAAAATGCCAAAGAATCCTTTTCCTAATTCAAACCAAAGAAAGAAAATGGAAATCAACTAGTGGACAACCACGATTGCCCAAAGGAGAACCAATTTCCTGATGCAACTCTGTATGTATCCTACTGCTAAAGGTTTAAAGTAACCATCAAGAACAAACAAATGTTCTAAGTAACTTTAAGGGAAACCAAGAAAAGTTTTGGAGCCTTGACTGGACATTAAGCTTGGTGTTCCATAAAGGAAAATTCTTCCAGGACTTGTACTAAAACGGATTTATTCATGAATGTATCAGTTTTATTTTCAGCAAGAAACATTTGAGAGATTGGTAGAGCAGGCAGTGAGGTAGTTTTATATGGAGTGGATGTTCAAGGATTCTTTTTCTTGTCCAAATCTCATGCCAATTAAATTGCATATTGCTTTTGTGCTTATGTTAATGATGGGAGTTAATGTTGTGTCATATGTGATGACTAGAATGGTTGGTGTTTTGTTCAGTGAGAGTGTATGTCCATTTAATGTGAGTGGAGGGTGTGAGCTGGACTTGTGTCAATCTAGGGTTAAAAATGTAATTGAAGATATTTGTGGAGATGCAGACATTCTGTTTTGGGTGAGCCAATGTTTCATAAGTGTAGCATAATGCTTCATGTTTAATGTTACTCTGGTGACGAGGTTTTGTGACATGATTGTAAGGTCTTCCACATATGAAAGAACTTTCATGATATAGCTTGCCTGAGGCACTGAGAGGTTGTGAAAAAAATATGTTTATTGAAAACAGCCACACCAAGGACATACTGAATATTTAAAGAAACCCCAGTCAATGGGATATAAAAGGTAGGTCATAAATTGGTTTCACTTCCATGAAAGTGTAAAAATGTTTTTTCCATGACTGTTTCAAACCCCATCTCAACACAAGGCCCATATATCAAACTTCCAAAGCTGAAAATTCTTAATTGCAACTCTTGGCTGTAGCTGAATAGCTATGATGTAAACCTGTTTAAACTGGTGGCCCTAGAGTGATTAGCCTGAAGAAAATGCTTCAAAATTATGCCTTTTCCCCCTCAGGTGCTTCTTTTTGGAGTAACAGAACCTTAAACTTAATTGAATCCCTATAAAGGGCCTTGAAGAAAACTGTTCTGCAAATCCTTCATAAGGATTATTCAAAATATTTTCTTAGTATGTTCATAAAGCATTTTTCCTACCCTACTTGATCTCTTAAAACATCTTTTTGATTGAAAAGTTCTTGCCATGTATAGATACAGATATTTGCAAACACAAGGATGAGCCCTCTTGACACACTCAAGGTGAGCATGGCCCTTACAGCTAGCAGTGAGCTATGCGTAAATATTTATGATGACTACAAAATTGTGATACTGACTTTGGTCTTATGTTATCTTTATGTATTTGTTCATAAATGATTGCTCTATAATACTCTATATACTAAACTGTAAATCTTACATCAACATCAATTAAGTCTGTTAAATTGTCCACAGCTGCTAGCTTGTAATTATGATGATTTAAGTTTGTGAAGCTGATTTTGGACATACATAGTCTTTTGCTTGCATTAGTTTGTAAACCATTGTTCTACATTATTATATACACCAAAGAGTAAACTTATATCAACATCACCATTAAGAGGTAAGTATATTGATTGCCACAACAAACATTTATAACAGTAATCAACAAACTTACCTTAAAAAGGTGATGTTGGTATCATATTTACTGTATATATCATCATGGAGCAATCATTTACAAAAATATACCCATACATAAAATGTATGATCAGAAACAGTTCACAAAAGTATAACTACAGTATAGGTATCACCATCCTTTTCATGCATCTGACTGCTATTTGCTTATTTTCTGGTTAACATACTCTCTATTTTTACTTACTTTTCTATAAGTCAGTCCCCCACCATACTGAATATATCGTGCTTACATTATGCACCACCAAATACACCTGAGTTGCAAGACACGTGAAATATGTACTATTGCACATGAGAGCATTAAAGTTACCACTGTAAGGTGTGTTGAGCTTGATTGTTAGTATGGCTAAATCAAGCATGGAAAAGTTTGGCATGCGCTTTAGACCATATCAAGTGCCTTTAAACTCAAAAGTGGAGCTGAATATAGACGATACAGATGCCTATAAATGCAAAAGAGGATTTTCCGAATCATTTAAAACTTTGGATACATGTTGTGTCCATTGTATTACAACATAAGCATTATGGAGGACATATATTGAGACATCTATGCATGAGTATTAAAGTGCACAGCCCTCTAGATTAAAAACAGGAAAGAAGAAGTAAACGAAAGCCAAAATTTGCAGAATTAGTAATCATTCTGCCCTCCTATGGAAGCTCCAACTTCCATCCTGTACTTCTTTTTCAATTGCGGGCTAATACGAATTAGATAATCATTTAAGAGCATGCCCATAACCCTTTCCTATCAAGTTCAGCTTAATAGATTATTCATAAAGGGATGGAATTTCTTAATCTTGTTAAAGACATAAGCTAATGCAAACTGCAACCTTTCATACAGTGCTTAGGAACTCACTCACATCCAGGCCCACAATGATGGTAGGAGTACTAGGGCAAAATCCCCAGTCCCTGGCCTCTGGCAACCTAGAAGGCAAATGTAATCTAAAATTATCACTAAAATGACAAAGAATAAGTAATAAACATAAATTCTATCGAGATCATTATTTGTTGCCATCTATCCTGTCACTTGGGTGACAGTGGGTCCCCAGCCCCTTTACCCACGATTTGCATCAGCTATTGGCATCTCTGTTCAAGTCCATCAATTTTCTGGCCAACTATTTCACGTCTGATTAACTAAAACTGTTAAAACCTAAGCATAGTTACTTAACTGGAGGAGTGCATAAAAGTCAGAGCATTTTCATGGATGAACAAGAGAGACAAGAAGAGTCATAAATGATTCAATACATGGACATTAGTCATATGTGGACTCTGATTATAGTCCATAACTGCAAGGAATGTCTCATTATTAGAAGCCACTGCAAGAGTAGTGTAGAGCTTAGAATCAAGCTTTCATGGTTGGTAAACTCAAAATTGTCTATGGAGTTTTGAAACAAAAAGGCATTTGAAAGACTTGATAAATAAAATTCAATCTGGCAACTATTTGGCAAGTTTAATCTGAAACAGCAATATTCCCTCCATGGTTCATCACCATCAGCATAAAAGAAGAAAAAAAAATTCAACCTTTGCAAAATCTCTAAACTTTACATTATTAGAGGAACTACCCCCAAAATTTCTAACCTTTCCCCTATATCAGATGGTACTTTGGGCTTTAGGCCTATCAATTACAAGTGTCATTAAGGTCATCAACATCAAGCTACAACCACAAACCGAAAATATTTCTAACTCCTTAATCAAGTGTTAAAATTAATTTCAAGACAACATACACTCTCACTAAGCATGTGGCCCTTACCTGTCTATGTTGGTGTGGTGGGGCTGTTGAGTGCACCGGAGCAGGGCTTATGCTGGTGGCATAAATCCCCCTTATCTATTTCATAAGTGTTCAATAAAGATGGTTTTTTAATAAGCATCTGATCATGTAACACAATATATGATTTTCTACTAATACATATCTTTTAGATATCTTTCCATATACCATGTACCTTTTACATATTTTACATGCTTTTAACATGTTTACATGTTATTCATCCATAAAGAACTTTGTTAACATGACTGAATGAGCAAATAGCTTTCTGTGCACCAAAAATATCAACACTAACACAGGTTGAACCTCTTTAACTCGGCAACCTTAGGACCTGGCCATTACTGGACCACAGAAAATGCCAGAAAACAGAAATCAACCTCTAAAGGAGCCCCCTATGTAAACATATTCTCGACCCCTAGTCTTGCCAGCTCATTCCATGTACGTATTGTTGTGTTATCAAATTTAGAACAAAGCTTAAGATAGGAAATAATACAATCATAAAATCTTTCAAACAAGGTTTTTATTGTTACATCAGTCTACATCAGAGGTATCCTCAGATGGAGACTCCTCAATATCTTGGGCAAGGGCTTTTCATCACATATGATGCCAATATAGGGCACATTCATCAGCATCATACCCTTGTTCTGGGGGATAAGATTTCTGCTGCCACTAATTGTGCAAGTTCATCCACAAACTTTGTCACAGCTTTGTGACGAGTAGTTAACGTAACGAACGACCAA
>JAUTXX010075384.1:2138-17159 GCA_032273605.1 Panulirus laevicauda
AAACAGAATTTTTCCTGTGCCTTCCTAGCAAAGGAATAGACTTTGAACAGGCTAACAATATTTTAAGTTAGTTGGATATTCAGTAATTAGAATATCAGTTGATGTCAGCTGCCCTTTCCCTAAACAATATTAGGTCATGTTGTCTATTGTGTGGGAATAATGTCTTGTCTGTATCTACCAATTCTCCTGATTTCTTTTATTTCTAAATTTGCTTCTTTAATTTTCTTCTCTTTCTTCTTTGTTTGGAAAGTGTTCTTCTTCAACCCTAATGATACTGACTTCCATCTGATACAGCTTCTCTTATTTGAGTAATGACCCCTCCTGTAGGTTGTCCCCTTTAATTGCATTATGTTGTTTTCCTTATCTTTTATCTTGTCTATAATTTGCATTTTCATTGCTGCACATTTATCTTGAAGGTTTTGTGTTCTCTTAAACCTTCCATTGAGTGCTTCATATGCTTCCATGATTGTCATGTTTTATGTTCAATATGTCATTCTGCCTGTCTCATTCAGAATTTTCAGACCTGTTCCACACCTGGCTTTCCTCCTCAGCCCTGGAATCATTTCCTAGATCCTGTCCTTCATTTCTTCCATTGTTCATTGTTCTCTGAATACTAGACAGATTGCTTTTTTGAATTATCATCTGCCTTCAATAGGAGAACCTATATTTATGTATGCTCTCACCAAAAGCATCCACTAATTTCATTATCTTGTAGTTATGCTCCACCACAGTTTTTCAGTTTGCCTAATTCATCAACTGTTTTCTGGCCTCTAGCAATTTCATCTAATATCTTTATCTTAAGTTTAAGCTTAAGTTGATATATTCTATGCCAGACCTATAACCATTATTGAGCAGCTTCCAACTGACATGTTCCCCATTTCCCTACTGGCAATGTCATACTTAGAAAGCTTACAGAATTTCCTACCTCCACATCCTAACTAGTCATCTTGGTAGTATCAATCAGTAAGCTTCATCTCTTTTCCATAATCCACAACTTTGATATCCTCATCACATAACTCAAAAAAGTGTAATAGATCTCTCTTTTCAACGTTCATTATGAATTAGGGATAAATTTGTAGAAATGGAGGTGTTTTGATATCAAGTTTCTACTATGTGTTTCCTCTGTTTTTGCTATTTGTTTCTTTCCTTGCTCACCTAAAGCCCTTGGTCTGTTTTACACTAAAAACCATACTGAATTTTCTGAGATATTTGTTTTTAAGAATTTAACTAATCTCTTCAGTTGTTTACCCTTCTCTTCACAACTTGGGTGTCTTTCTCTTCAGGTCCATATACATTACTAAATGGGATCTTTTACCTTCTTGTTTCACCATCATAATTTTTGGTTTTACAGAGTAGTTAGCCTTCTATTAGATCCTTATATCATCAACTCCCCTTGGCTTTTAGTCATTTTGAATAGTTATTCCCCTGATTGTAATGCATTCATTGTTAACACCTTTGCAAGCTTATGATGCCAATGTTTCTAATGCCATTCGGGACACTTATGATGCCATTGTTACTAATGTCATTTGGGTACTAATAACATTACATAGGCTTCGAAAGATTTGGCAAAAAGGTAGTTTCTTAAGCTACCGATGACATGTTTATACTCTTCCCTTCAGGAATGTCTTACCTGTCTCTCAAATGAGTAATGTGGGAAACAGTCACAAGAGAAACGTGTAAATATGATAAATAACCACACAGGAAATAAAAACTTTCAGACCTCATGCTTACCATTAATTATATACTATTCATCAAATTATACAGTACTTTTTATTTTACTTTGATTTTACATAGTTTGCCCTCAGAAACATCTTACCTAGCTCATAACATAATAATACACACAATAATCACAATGTAATTCTGTAATTATCACTCTTAATTGCATACTTATGTAAATTTTTTGACCTGCGGGCTTGTATTTGTTATTTCATACTTGTCAAATTAGACATAATACTTCCTTTTAATTCACATTAAATTTTATGACCTTCTCTTCCAAACATCTTACCTAACAAAACAGAGGAAATTATAGGGAAAAAAATATGAATTGATGTCCGGCTAAACCATCAGTGCGGGAAGTCCTGGGAAGGCTCGAGCCTGAAGGCTACTGCTGAGGCTTCACCCTGTATCTCTAAAAGTGTTAATGCTCTTTGTCTGACTTGTACAATGGAAGACAATATTTTGTTCCTGGTTATGTCTGATAATTACATCTAGCAAAACATAATGAAAGGCTTATCTTGGCAATTGGCTTCATATGTGTTGTTGGTTCGGATCAAGGTTCAAATTATCCCTTGGCTGACGCCATGCAGCTGTCCTAAATTTGGTTGTATTAGAAATGATAAAACTTGTTTAGATCAGTGTAGAAATCATAGGTAAACATACAGAAAAACAAGAAATCTCAAAAATGTTTACCTTTACCTCAGAAAATCCATTGATTTGTGTGGAAGCTTGGTTCAGTGATACCATCTGTTTAGTTTATGTGAGGAAGTGCTTGATGGAATGCTCATCTTTTGCAAGTTGTTTTCACCAAATTCCAGGAATAGTGTTTTTTCCATGGTACATTTGTCATATTTTTTCTAAACTTTCTAACTGCCTGTGCCTTAAGTTTATGTAAAGTCTTATTACTCTTTTCATTTGGTAATTTTTTATGGGCCTTTTTGGCCTATTTGTTTTCTCTTACACCCACTCCTTCCAGTCATAGCACACTTGCCTAACTCCTGGTTCTTTAATACATGTTCCACATGCACACATACTTCTCTATACTGAGGATTGTATTCTTAGAAAAGGACAGTATATTCTTTGTAGAAAAAGACAGATTTCTATTGTGAAAGGGAGATTCAATTCCCAGCCAATGCCAAAACCCCCTTTTTTAATGACGATGCTCTATTGTATTTAGTTTTCATTAAGAAATACTACCAGTTTAGTATCAAAGTGCAGCACTGTAAATGTTATGGAATGAACATAATAAATGGGCATACTGTACTGACCAATACATTTTGATGGTTTCTGCATAGGGAGAAACTGACAACAGATCAGTGTAAAGAATGACAAGGGTGCCTGAGGGGAGTGCGCTGTAGGTGCTGGACATATTACTGTAATGTTTTATGCACAACCAAGCAAAAAGGCTTCCTAGCCATTCTTTAGTCTTTTGATTACATAATGTTTTATGCACAACCAAGCAAAAAGGCTTCCTAGCCATTCTTTAGTCTTTTGATTACCCCAACAAAGAGCCCTCAATAATTTGACATATATGGGACTCTAGACAAATTAAGCTGCATTTCACAAAATGAAAGTTAATTTCTTTTCTTATGCAAGCAAACGTTTTTCAGCTCCCCTCATTTCCACATTTCTTTTTATTGCTTTTCATTGGTATTCTTGTCCTTTAGCTAGGTTTTCCTTATCTGCTTATATCTTTTACTCCTGCATGATGTCTTCCTGCTTCTCATTAATCAAGGAACTTCCTGTCCCATGTTGTGTATGATTTTCTCCTCTTTGCAATTACCTTTAACAAGTTTTTCATTTAGATGGTACAATGCCCGCAAAAAACTTTGTCTGCCTAACCATACATTTTCAAAGGCAGTCACACTTATATTTCAGTACACTGTCTTCTCTCCTTTGGCCTTGATTACCAGTGCATATGCCTGGGTCTTGATCTGAATGAGGCAAGGCACTGATACAGTGCTGCAGGAAGCAGCCACTTAATTGTGCATTCTGAGTGCCCAGTGCACATACAAATTTCACATGCACACACATTTTCTCACTTCCAGGCAAGAATTTGGACTTTCTCCTACTTAGAAAGGTAAGAGCCAACCATTTTGAAGCACAAATGGTAGAAATTCAGCATCCAGAAGCAAAATTCCCAAAATGAAAAGGCAGCCAGGAAGAGTAAAGTAAAAACACCTTTCTCTCAAGATAGTTTGAGGCGGGTTGCTGGTGCTGACTCCATCAAAAACAGTAGTCTCAGCGATCAGATATATGTTGGTTTCACCCTGAGAGCATCATAAGCTTGTATCCACAATAAACCTTAGCATTGTATAGCCTTTGAAAATTTATGGGGGCAGGCAATGTTTTTTACATACACTGCATTTCCCAAATTTTTGCTTTGCAGTTAGATAACATCTGGTCTTTTTTCTTTGAAACTTCATTTTATTACTTAAATAACATCCTATTCAGTCTAATGTACACAACACCCTTGGCATTTTATTTGACTTTGTTATTAGTTTTAAGATCCCTCACACTAAATATTTTATGCCTTTTGTTCATTATCAATTATTAGTGTAAGTATTGATCATATCATTCATCATATATGCATTTCCTCCCCAGGCTGAGTTGTCAAGTGAAAATTTACAACAGTTGTTTACCAGTCATCTGCATACTTGAGCCTGATTTTGTCCTGGAACCTCATTTACTTACAGTTTGCCTTTTATTTGCATAATAATTAGTTTGATTAATGCAGTCAATGCACAAATTATTTTTTGGGGCTTCCATTGTGCATAAAGCCAATCTTTTAATCATTTATGAATAGATGCACAAAAAATATAAATACCATGATTATTTTCTTAAATCAAGACAACCATTCGCAGCATAGGAAAAAAATGTTATTTACCAGATTGGCCAGTTCTGATTATATAAATTATAACTTTTTATTTATATGATTGGGTTCACATGAAACTTTCAGCACCATTCTTTTTTTCTTATGAAGTAAGAACTAGGCATACTTAGTTTTAGGAAAGACATTGTTTTCTGGGATAGCCATTCCTAAGTATGGGTGACAGTGGGTACTGTGAGCAGAGAGCCCCAAGAGAAGGCATGACTAACCACCTTGAACAGTAATGGGTAAATGAGGCCATTAAGCAGCTCTAGTAACTCATCCTTTGTTTGGGTTGCTATCTATAGCCAGCCAGCAGAGCGTGTGATGCATGTAGAATTCAGTTTGTGGTGGGAAATTACGTTGGTGGATTGATACCAATGGCACCTTACTATGTAAGCATCATGATACTCACAGTGCCCAAAGGGTTAATAGGAAGCTTAAGGAACAAGGACTTGTAGGGAAACAGATTGTCTCTCTGCCTTAGGTCCTTAGAAAAAATTTGAATTACTTGGTCAGTGAATACAACGCTGATTGTTGTTTTCATTCTAAGTTGAGTGATTTAGTTTTCCTGATACTATATCTCTAACTTAACTTTTGATGGCATTGTTGACAAGCACATGAGGTGATAAATAGTCTTTTGAGGCATCACTATATGCCACTGGTGTGGCATATCTTTTTCTCTTCATGTTTCATCTTACACAAAATATTTTTTTCCTGGCTCTCATAGTAACATTCCTTCTCCCTGCACAATGTCAGCCATGGCTGTCATTTTCTTTAGTACCCTGAAATGGGAGTGCATTGTATGAGTGAATAAGTGTGTATCATTGCATATTCAGGGATACCATTTTTGGAGTAGCAAGTATTTGCGTTATCATTTATTTTTTTCATAATGTCTTACTCTAAAAAGAATGCTACAGCAGAATTACTAAGAGGACAAAATTGACATTATGACCAGTAAGCTAGCTAAGTTTGCTTTCCATGCCATGAAAGAATGAAGTTGGTTTTGCAGTGAATTAAGGATGGCATTTAAGATGAAGTTTTGAAGCTTTATGTAAGAATGCTCAGTAATAGAAAAATGTGTTACCGGTCAGAAGACATGAGGAATAAAAGAAAGAAAGTGAAAATAATGTTTTGATGAAGAGTATTAACATTATTGGGAGGATAGGCCATGAGACAGTAAATAGATTATATAAGTTCAAGTAATGTGCATCTGTGTAGAGAGTTAGAGATTCTTGAAATCCATTTTCCAACTGTTTGATGTATCTCTGTTTGTATTTTTCTTGTTGCTTTAGAGATTGTACCATAGAGCATGATAGACGCTTTATACATGGAAGTGAGTGGTCCCTATACTATCATTTGGATTTGTATCAGTCCCTAACTTCACACAAGAAGGGCTTATCAACCATTGCAGCAAATGGGATATCATGATTTGCTCTCATTCCTTTTATTTCATATCTTCCTTCTTGACCTCTATGTGAGTCCATCATTTTACACCTTTTGACTGAGAAGCAGTTCTCTTAATCTGAAAACAACACAGACTTTGCGTGACTTTTGACTTGTGTTTCTTAGTAATCTCATTTTTAGTAATCGTCCATGGCTGATACTATCTCACTGTGCATTATTTGACTTGGAAAGAAATGAAAAGAGAAAAAAGATAAAAGGGCAGTGGGTTCAGGTCTTTCCTTTAGCACATGGCATTAAAGTGACATGTATTCATGTATTAAAAAAGTTGATGAATAGGGGTTCCAAAACTGAAACTTCCGTATGTAAATTTTTTGATATTCAGTAATACTTCAGAAATAGTCAAAGGGTTTGCATCATTGCAGATGAAATTCATATGGCATCAGTTATTGATTAAATTTAGAAATATGAAGCCATGTGCACTTGTTTGACAGTAAGTTTTTTGTTTAGTACAATACAGGTTAATTTGGTATCATAGCTGTATGATTTGATCACTATATGTTTGTTACTGTGTTCCAAGTTGTGGTTTTGATAAAATATACTTTAGTATGGCACAGTAGTAGAACTTTGGTTTAGTTCTGGCTTTTGTACAAAGTTGATGCTAATTGTAGCTTTTGTACAAAATGAGTTTGATGCAGTCATGTTGGTTTGGTATAATACACTACAATTCATTTAATAATGTTAGT
The DNA here is from genome assembly GCA_032273605.1 of Panulirus laevicauda. Taxonomy (NCBI): domain Eukaryota; kingdom Metazoa; phylum Arthropoda; class Malacostraca; order Decapoda; family Palinuridae; genus Panulirus; species Panulirus laevicauda. The sequence goes on from JAUTXX010075384.1 coordinate 8,874, forward strand.
TCTGTTTAATAGTAATGAGTTCAGTGTTTATCATGTATATCTTTTGATACACATGGAAGGTTAGCATTGTGTGTATTTGTTTTGTCATAATACACTATAACTTGTAGAGAATTAAGTACTTTCAGATAGTACTTATGACTTTCATACAGTACCCATGATTAGTTTGTTTTTTGTAGGTTTGCTTTATAGAGGTTTATATTAGGTTTATCAGTAACATCAGTAATGTATGCTTGTGGTTATGTACATTAAATGCATTGGTGTGTTTATGCACCATGGTTTGTAAGTGTTGCATTGTGTGTTTAGCATCGTGTTGTCATGGTTACGAGTGTTATAAGTGAATTAAGAAAACTCATGATTTCCATGTCTGATCTTCAGTGCATATCCGTAAGTTCAGTATAGTTTTGTTGATGTACTGTATTATGTAGCTTGCAAACTTGCTGTAGTGTCCATGAGTTTATTGTAATGTCCATGAGATTATTGTAGTGTTTGTTAGGTTTGAGTAATGTTTGTGAGGTTTCTATCGTATGTTGTCCACAAGCTCACTGTGATGTCTACAAGGTTGTTCTGTCCAAAATTTTACTGTTGTGTTTGGAAGGTTGATGTAATGTCCAGTGTTAAAGTTTGTTAGGTTGCTGAGTGTCTGCAAGATAACCATGGTTTCTGTTCATTTATTGTCTGTGAAGTTGATGCAGTGTTCATGAGGTTTCTTTAATGTCTATAATGTTGATGTTGTCTGTAAGGTTTCTGTAGTGTTTATGAATTATCTACAGTATTGATGATCTTAGAGTAGAGTTTCCAAATTTGCCGTAGTGTCTTTGAGGTTACTGTAGTGTCTGTAAGGTACCTGTAGTGTCTGTGACTAAACTGTGATTTATTCATTTTTATATTTGAGTTGTAAAACCAATTCTGTATAGTGATACTCTTTTGTTGAGTATTACACCTTGTGATTTATCAGCTTGAATATGGTATGCAGTGTTGCACTTGTAGTTTATTATGGCAGTGAAGTGCCATGTCATTCTTGCAATGTTACTGTGGTAATAAACTGCCATAAGTCTCTTGCTATTGTTGTTGTTAATTATGAAGGCAGCTTAATACTGTAATGTTGCCTTATTGTTCTTGGTGTTTTTTGTTTGTTTGTTTTTCATCACCCTTTATTGTTGAATATAGAAATATGAGACTTATATTGATGTATAGTGTGTCATATGTAGATTAGGGGAAAAGAGCTTTAAATCATATAAATGACAGGCATATTGTTTTGAAAAAATTACTGAAAATTATAAATGCCAAGTCACTAGAAATGGTACTAGAGTCGTATTGAGTAACCTCATATACATCATTTTCCCACGTCATAACAAGATTAGATTAATATCATTTGTAAGTTACAAGCTGCATGGGGTGGATTTTTAAAGTGATAAATTTGCCTGAACTTCATATCTGATCCAGACCGCATTAAGACTATAGATGCTCTTAATGTTACCAATTGTTCTGTCAGTTTTTATTGTCATCATTTGTATGATTACCAGATACACCACAGATTGATAGAGAATTATTATAGTTGAGCTTCATGGTTGGTCAAAACTTAATAGGAGTAAATCTGTTCAAAATTATTCGATTTTTCTCTTAGTGTTATTTATATGATTGCCCAATAATGGTGAACCTTCTTGCAGGAAAGCTCAGTGGCAGGTTAGGTGATGGGTCACTGAGCCAACTGAATTTGTCTTGTGGTTTGCTGCTGGTGACCTGGGCAAGTGCATTTGCTGTGGCCCACTGTTTTTGCCTCTTACTTTCCTTAGCCCTCATTAACCTATTTTCCAACTCTAACCTCTACCTGTAGTCTTACAATATTTTTGCTTCTAATATTTACTAGTGAGTTACAGAAATACAGCGTACCAACATAGTAATTTTACCTGTCACCTTCACCTTTCCCTTTACCATACTTTCACTCATTTTACCTCCACCATGTATTACTCATTTCCATCTTAAACCATCATAATGCACTGCTTCCTTTACCCTCCCTCACCATCACCTTGTTCCATATGCATCATCTCATTCTCTCACCACTTCTTTAAATCTGTAAACATCATGTCAGTCCCTCACCTTTAGCTGGCTGTCCTTCAATACTATCTCACAGCCATCACTACCACCATCAGTCTGCTCTCTCTCACCACCAATATACCCTTTAATCAATTTGCAATCTTACTATAAGATTGCCTTGTCATTACTGTCGTGTACCCTCTCCATCATCTTCCTCTCCTACTACTACTTTGCACATATGAATGCAGAGATGAATGGATAGAAACACTGCAGGTGTATTTATTTTTGAGTATTTTCCACCTTTTCTTAGTTAGCTTACCTCGAAGAGAAGAAGTCATGGAGTGGGATTAGGTAACTCTCAACCATTTGGATGCAATATCAGAGTTTAGGATATGGGCAAGAGGAATTTGAACAGTTGCATCAATTGCAAATATTCTGTTACCATAAAGGATGTATGTAGTGCCATGTCTGGGTCCTACAGAAAGCTATTAAATAGGATGGGAGAGATCTCATGTTGGATCAGTTGCAACATGATAAAGAAAATAAAATGTGATAAAATAGTTTGGACATGAGACTAAGTCTTTTCCATTGAAACCAAACTAGATAACCAAGAAAATTATTGGTTATTGGTTATTGTTAGTAGATTTAAAGAAATAGAAGAGAAGCCAGATATTCTGAGTATGGAGGAGTTCGGAAAATGTAGGGAAAGAAATTAGGGTGTTTTGATGACATGCAAGACACAGATTTTTCATACAATGAATGAGTGCAACAGAAAATACTACTGATGAGATACATTTTGGATAAGTAATGTTAAAGGTAGGTAAGAAATCCCTGGACCCCTGTAGTGGGAGTCCTTATTTCCAGTCTCCCCTCGTACCAAGATTAATGAAAGTTGTTTTGTGCATGAAAATCCCCTAAAGCACGGGGATTTAAGAGCCAACAAGAGGAAAGATGTTTGTATATTATCTGACCAAACAGAATGAAAAGAAGGAGAAATAAGAAACTTGTTAGGAAAAAAGGAACCAAAAGAGAATGAGGAGGGGAAGATTGGAGGTAAGAGAATTCTAAAACCTTCTTTCTCAAGAAACATAAATCCTATACTTGAACTACTGTGTCTGTGTATCACTGTGTGTATCACTGGGAAATACAGATGATAGAATGGCTTTGTTGCTGTTATAGTTACAAAGGAGAAATGTTGTATACTGATTACGGAAACCATATTGCAGAAATGATGAGGCAGTCGGATATTTTGGCACTCTCCCATGTGTTCATTCTAGGAAAAACCAAAATACAAGAAGGGATGGAGTTATTAGCCATGAGTGACATACTGAATATGGAAGTAAGTTCAAGCCACATGGCATATGAATGCCATAGTCATCTTCCAATTTCCACATAAAAACTTCGTGAGAACATCAGAAGTATTATTCAGATGAAGCCTGATGAATGAGGATAGGTCCGTGTATGTGGCTATTTTGATTTTAAGGATATTGATTAAGCAAACCCCTTTGTCCATGGAAGGGCTAAGCTGCTGGAACTATCTACATTTCTATTCTTGAGAGGACTCATACCTTCTCCAACATGATAGGGATTTCACTCATGCAGGAGCAGGGCCTCTGAGAGGGAAGTGCAGGGAGTAAATCATATCCGGGCCTGCAGCTCCAAAAAGGGCCCAGAAATTTCCTGAGATACCAGAAAGTGCAGAAAATCATCAGAGTGCTCCATTCCACCCCTCTCTCATCTTCCATACCCTTTTTTGGCCTTATAGCTCATGGCATAAACTGTAGTGGATAAAAACAGGATGACTAATGGAGAAGGGAAGGGGGCCCAAAAGAAGCTTTGTACTCCCTGATAAAGTTCCTCTCAGGGGCCCTGTGTAGGAGTGAAAATCTGCCTAAGCCTCATTCTAACTAGGAAAAAAATGGAATTAAACATTATTAAATTCAATTTTCCCTTACTTTGCACAAGGAATGTGTTCTGAGAAAAAGCCATGTGAAGTGAGTCTGTCTATCTATATCTCTGAAGCCTATACCCTTCTGGGACTTCCTCAGTCTCCATGACTAGTGAACTCCAGTGCTGCTTCTTAGCCTTTAGTGCATCACTTTTAATGGGCCACTGGCAGAGGGCAAGTCTAGTGCAGTGTTTGAGCTACTACATAATGTTCCTGCTGACTACTACTATGTAATGCTCCTGTTTTTCACTTAGTGAAATTGGTGATATATTTGAGAGCTCTGCTCCAGTTCCAGTATTTGTTCTACTTTGTCATGCATAATACTGTGTTGAGGAAACATTTATTTTGGTAACTGCAGCTTGTAACCTGCTGCATGAGCCATGAATGGATTTAGGGAGGTGACATGGTCTAAAGTTATAGTAAAGGGATCTGCCACATTGATTCAGCTTAATACATGTTTTTGTTTCTTTTTGGGGATATATGTCATTTTGATATTGTCCAACTTTTGAATATGCATGGTTCTGTTTTTAGTTTTCTTTGGTTATGCATGTTTCTTTCAAAATGGTGGTAAATGACCTTTTCTTTCTTTAGTACATGTTTGCCATTTCCCACATTAGCAAGGGAGTGCCAAGAACTTTTTTGTCCACCTTTTCAGTATAATTTGAGAGTGATCATTCTAAGATTGAAACAGTTTTCCTATTTCTCATGATTACATTCATATGACTGTTTTGCTTTCCATTTTAAATTAAAGACATAACGAAGCACGATTTGCAAGTTTACAAGGAAACACATTTAAGGTTACACATGCAGGGATCCAAGTCTTGGAGATACTCAGTCACAGCAAAGAAAAATGATCTTTTTGCCAATAGTGTTGTGAAGAATGTGTTCAACTACCCCACAAATTTGGAGATATGCTATTTGTGACATGGCAAGTGTTCCAGCTCAGCTGGCTGGGAAGTGAAATTCATGTTACATGGTTTTTTTCTCTTAGTCTTTAAATGTCTTTCTCACTGTAGTGAGGTAGCATCAGAAACAAATAAATGATGGCCTGATTTCCATACATCCAGTGTTTAGCTGTCACACATGATATACTGAAATCAGAGACCACCTTCTACAGTCAAGCCCATAGACAACTCGAGTTTGCTTAGACCACTTCATATGCCCAATGTCTCCCAATTAAAAATATTTCAAACCCCCTTTCCCTCCAGTTGCCACATCGCTCCAGATTTGTATTTTCAGTGAATACCTCCCAAGCTGCTAAATGTTGAGGCTCCTATCCCAAGGATTCCTGTACTCTATCCTTTCATCACCTTAGAGATTAGGTCTTCTGAAGTGGGAGAAAAATATTAAAGTGACCTTGAGAAAATATACCTAATGCTAATAAACCAATATAAGTCAAAGTTTAAAACAAGAGAGGAAAATATGTATGCAGATGATGAAATGTGTAATCATTATGGTGAGTATGCATTTACAGGAAGGGACATAATTGAAGCAGGTTGACAAACTCATGAATATTTCAATACTAAGACCTCATGGGATCTTAGCTATATTCATACAAAAGAAAGATTACAATAGGAAAACCTTTGATGATATTAAGACAAGACATCAATCAGTCCAGTATAGCAGATATACACAAAATAACTTATAGAACACAAAGGGGGATATAAGCCGATACTAAATTAGTATAAACCCATTTGCTAAATATCATATGTAATCCAAGTATATGAGAGAATGATAAAGTCAACTTGAATGTATGGTTAGCAACAACCTCATAAACAAAGGTCATCATAAATTTGTACCATGCTAAAGCATTTGACAAAGTGAACTGTAGAGAAAGTGCAGGACAGAATATCAAAAGTAACTCAGAAAGACAGATCAAAGTTTTACATTCAAAAACTTAAAAATTTAAATTGGAAGCAAATGGAGCCATAACTATATATGATAATGATCTCAAATATAGAAAGAAATGTGAAGAAAAGTATAATCAAATGTATAAAAATAATGATGAGAACTTTCACAGTGAGAGAAAGAAAGCTAATGATGAAAATGTTTGTATATGATAATAAAGACAATGAGAAATTTCACAGTGAGAGACAGAAAGCTAATGATAAAAATTTTCAATGTTCATTTAAGAAATAAAATAGAATACTGCTGCATTGTATGGTCTCTAGTTAGACAAATGGAAACAATTCTGTAAGGTGCAAAACAATGTTTCTTAAAGTACAATATTTGTCAAAGAAACTGGATATATTAATTCCTGGTAATTGAATCCAGCATCATGGAGAATCTTAATGACACTTAAATTCATCCAGAGAGGAGATAAAAGAAATTCATGCAAAAAAGTAAGCATATCAGCCCTTGGCCCAATCACACTCCATCCAGTGGTTCTCAAGGAATATGCATGTGCACTTTCCCTCTGACAGTGGATGACGTGTAATGTCTACAGAGATGGTAGTACTTCTGCCAGTATAGAAGCAAGCAACATAACACCTACATACAGTCCAAGCAAGAGGCACCTAAAGAGGCAATTACTGTCTGTCAATATAACATAATATCCTTGCAGAATGATGAAACGGCTAATCAGAGACCAACTGAAGGGACCAATTAAAGAAAAAATAAACACTAACATGGATTAATACCAAAAAATTTGCCTTTAATAGCTTTAAGCATATTTTGAGGAACTGGAAACTGCCAATGGCAAAATGAATTGCTTACACATTAGTTACTAAGACTTTAGGACATCTTAAAAAATAATGTCCCACATAAGAGACTGCCAACTAAAATTCAAGCTTTTAGAGTAATAAATAATGTCCCACATAAGAGATGCCTGCTAAGATTCAAGCTGTTAAAGTTGGTTGGAAGGCTTTAATCTTGATCAGGGTTTTTCTTTCTGTGAGGATACAAAAAACCCATATTATATAGGGTAATTTTCTGAATTGTTAAGAGGTTGGGAGTGAGGTCTTAAAGGACAGTGCTACTGAACCAGACCTATTACATCTGGAGGCCCCATGAGAAATGAAAGAACACCTATGTAAACCCCCAAACCATTGTGTAGAACCATGAAGTGGAACAACTTCAGTGCCAAAGTGATAGATATTTGTAGTACACTGTTAAAAAGTGTAGTAGAGTCCCAGCTCAAATGTTCTCAAGAAAACATTTGATAGGTACTTACTATTACAGTAAAAGCTAGATAAGGTCTCCCGTATTTATTTTGAACCCCAAAATGGGATTACCCATATTTACTCTAAACCTCAAAATAAGGTCACCCATATTTCTTCTGAACCCCAAAGGCCTTTAACTCTAAAAAATGTTAGCCACCACTTTATCATCATTTTACTCCTTTACTACCCCTTCACCTCCATACCACCTTCTCACCATTAGACTAACATCCTACCAGTTCACCACCACTTTGACACCTCACCATTACCTTGCCCTCTTGCCACCAACTTGCTTCCTAGTTATCTCTCCTCATCAACACTTCACCTTCCCATAACCATGTGGTTCCTTTACCACCACATAACTTTCTCACCACTTGTTTCCTCACCACTACTAAACACCCTCACTTCCAGACCACCACCTTACCCCTTCACTAATTCCTTGCTTCCACACTACTACTTTGTCCTGTACCAGATGTCTCATCACCACCAACTTGCCTTTTACTATCACCTTACCCTTTACCACTGCTTTATCCCTTCACCACCAACTTGCTCCATACCATTATATTATGACTTCACCATGTCCCTACTCCTTAACCACCACCTTAATGCCTTTCCACCACCTATCCTCCTTACCTCCATCATATTTCTGTCCACCTTTCTGTTTCTATGCCAACAGTTTAGCCCCTTCACTTAGGTTACCATGCCTTCTCATATACTGGCCATTTTATCACCAATAACTTACCAGCTATTCACCACTTTGCCTCCTCCCATTACCTCACCGTTACCCTGCCACTTTGCATCTTAGCCATCTTGCATCCCCAGCACTCCACTCTCTCACAACATGTCTCCCTTAAAACACTTATTTTCTCACAACCAGCTTGCCTCTTACCTCTTAACTCTTTACCTTTACCTTGCTGCCTCTTCACCCACCCTCCACAGATATCTTTTTTCTTTACTATCACCTCTCCTCCATTACTACCACCATAATTCCTTGCTACCTCCTCTCCCTCTTAACATCCTTTATGTCACTACAACAGTGACCATTACCACTATATTGCTTCCTTTCCTCCAGGTTAACACCTCTTACTACAACCTTCCCAACCATCAGTTTTCTGTCTCACCACTGCATTGCCCTCTTACCACTAT
>JAUTXX010075495.1:0-17155 GCA_032273605.1 Panulirus laevicauda
CCACTTCATAATGATGTCTTAAAGTCTCTCCCAGGCCTCGCGATACGTTACGAGGCAGCAGTGAGCGAACTCGTTATCTGACCCGGGCTAACCCCGTTTGGATAAACCATTCATAAGTGTTCCACAGCGATGCGTGTATTGTTATCACTTCGTAAACTCGCAACGCAGCATTTCACTGCACTTTTACGGTATTTACCCTATGACTACAGTCAGAGATGTATACGACAGTCGCCCAAGTATTAGTACAAAGAGTCTGAATGTCTTACTTAAGCCTTAGAGGTTACAGAAGAGGAATTGATAATTGAATTTAAACAATTTACGGGTGAGGTCTATCATTTAAACGCATTAGGCTGATATCTTACTTTGCATAATGAGAGCTGCTTTGTAGTGCACAGTATCTACATATGAATTTGGAAGTACACGTCTGTGTCTGGAAAGCTTTATGATTATTCTAAGAAATCATTCGACACTAATGGACTGATTATACTTAAGGTGACACATTACCAAGGAGAACCTGGATGCATCCAGTAAGAGCAGTGTAAGCCATGGGAGGAAAGAGAAAGATATAAGGGATATACGCACCTCGACAGTATTCCCTAAGGCGTGCTCCTGTCATAACAACTTAACAGTATGGCAGCCGCCGAAATCTTACAGGAAGAGAGGAGTGTCACTAGACGGCTCGCAACGCCTTAGCTTCGTCCAAATGACGGCTCAACTTCATCGGTATCGCAGCGCTGTTACAGGAAGGTACGGTGTATGGCGAACACGACTCTTGCTCTGGGTCCCACTTGTCATACTCGTTCTATGATCGATATATCCGAACAATTCTACTTCTTGAGACTCATTAGAAATAAACAGTTTGAACAACTGTTTAGATGAAAGTAACTACGTTCATTTTGTCAATGATCTAAGGAAACCTTAACTTAGTAAGTGAACTACAGAGAAGCATCTGTGTTCTCAACAAGGTTTTTCTTAGAGCCTTCGTTAATCTATGTCAGAGGGATTCAGGATCACGATGGTGAGTGGCATATTGCTGCTGGTCTGATTAAGGCCAGTGCGTTACAAATGTGATTAGTAATACTAAAGGATATTCCAAGCGAAGTTGCTTTTGGTTCAGGATTACAAAACTCTGATCGAAAGCTGACAGTTAATCATATCCCCCACACTCTGCACTGGTCTCGTTCTGTCACTTCCATATGTTAGCCAGAGGTTATGAAAGGAGTTTGGCAAAAAATGACACATTTGGTTGCTCAAGTATAAGTACCTGCGATTCTGCAAACAATATCGAGTCTCGTAGCATGATGATAGATCCCTCACGTTCTGAAAATGGGTCGATGAAAAATAAAGAACTTGGTTAAGAGCATAACTATTGATCAGTTTATTATGACGAGTGTGAAGATCTCCCGCCAGTCTCAAGCCAGTCGACATTCCTTATCATTTAAACCTTGAAATGATAAGAAGTAATATGTGAATCACTGTTTTGTACAGTATCATGTGAAATAAGTGAAATTATTATGCTGAGTTTGCATATCTAAGCCTCTTCTCTGATATTTCAAAAAATCAATGATCAAAGGGAATTGTTCATTGCTACACGTCTACTGGCATTACCCGAAGTAGAACTTCACATAATGATTTCTCATGTGATTTACTGCGGTACGAGTCTCCAATAACCAAGTCAGCCACAAGATGCAAAGAAGTCAAGTCTAGTACCATCTTATTAACTTGTCTCTTCAGATCACGTATATTTCACGTGCCCTCTCTTGGTAACCATATATAGTTCATCGAGCCATGGCATCTCTCAAACTCTCATTCAGAGGACCTGAGAATCCCCTGGCCTAATCTAACAACAACGCTGAACGCGAAGAGTGGTGAAGACCGACTCATAAATCATTATGAAAGTGTCTTGAAATTCTGTATAAGAGAAGAATTACTTGAGTCTGAGAATAGTGGTGAAACATACAATGTATACTGATAGAGTTTCAGCCTTCAACTGAACTCTGTCGGCAGGCAGTACAGACTTCGAGTCATTAGCATGATCAACAAAGCAACAGCTCTTTCAGCTAATGAGGGAGGTTGGACGTATCGGATCCTATGATACATGACCCTTCAGGTCATTATGAGTTATATATAACCTCAGTGTTGGCAATGATTATTCTCTTTCTTGCTCTATCAGATACTTAATCTTTCGGAAATATGCGGTGGAAATGAACGAGGATAGATCTTAAGAAACAGCTAAAAAAAAAAGGGAGATATCTTAAGCTAGTATAAGACACCTAAGATTGAGTATCAAAGTTCACAGACAGACAGTATTCCCTGGAGGATCACACACACACGTGGATACATATCGCCGTATTCAGTTTGTGTCATTGTATGAGAAACCAGGTAACTATTTACGAAGGATATGTCTCGATACAGAGCTGAGCCATTTCCATAGAGTTTGCAAGTAACTGATGGATGGTATCGTTATCACTCGAATTCGTTTGTAGTATCTTTAGGTCCTTTAAGGAATTCCATACCGTTTGCATGTAACTGATGGATGGTTTCGTTATCCTTTGTATCCATCTTTGGCATTTTTAGTACCTTTAAGGAACACCTCCTACCTGCTCTTAAATGTCATGATTGTATCTAGCAACGTTTGTAGTTCAGTCTTCGTCATTTCTTAGTATCGTTCAACTTACACCTTTATGTTGTCCTCCTCCCGGATCTCCTTCAACCTAACGAAGTGCTGTTAACCCTGTGTTTTCTATCACTCTTCCAGAGAATCTTTTCTTATCAGGCCACACCTGCCTAAAGATGACAGAGAAATCTGTCTCAAGCCTTATTTGTCCATAATTTACTCTCAAATAGTCTAACATCTTCCATTTTCCATTATTTCTCTCATATTTCCCGTCTCTCCAACAGTCTCTATTCGTTCGTAACATATTTTTTGATGATTTCTTTCATATTCCTCAAGTTCTCTGATCTCTCATAATTCTCGTTCTACTCTAAATCTCCTTCTTCCGTAGATGTCATATCGCCACATATCCCACACTTACTTACTTCTCACTGACTCATCGTTTCTCTTTCTTGCACTCAAGGTGTCCAAGAGGGTGCGGTAAACACCAGCTAACACACTAAAGCCTTAGATCTATCATCTGCTGGTATAATATTACCGGTGATCCATCAAAGCTGGATGCTGTATTGGCCTAAGAAACACACAAGGTGAACTTGTCTGTTTAAACAACAAATTAATCATATTCGGTGCGAAGATGAAAATGTGTTTCATAAAGCTGTAAATTAAACTCAACTGCCTTCGAAAATTAATCATGAACCTCCCAGTGAGAGACAATCAAAGTGTGAGCAGATAGCTCGTTGCGAGGAGCAATTTGTCTTGCTGCTGAATGAGGCTAGAGCACTTATCTTCGGCGTGGCGCCGGTTATCAGACACCCAAAACTTGAAATTGCAGGCCGCATCCATAAACTGATCGTATAACAGGTGTAACAGGTCGTAAGCAAGAGGAAGTATTTTACACGCCTTACCAAAGGGATCATTGGTCACAGCTTATAGCGACAACTCTGACCCACAAGTCATTCTGTTATTGTATAGGGGACATAACTCAAAGACACAGTTCGTGAGTTTTAGGATATCATTCATAGGTTGTATTCTTCATAGGTTTTTACTAGTCATACTTCTCAGATTTTATCTACGGATCCTCATGTCGAGGGTTATACGCCAATTATAGTTAACCACTTCACAGTCGAGGTGGTTTTAATTGCCTGGTTGTTCAAGCATCTATTGATCATGATTATATGAAAGTACTGTCTGATATTGAAGAAAATGAGTAAAGGCAACCCTGTTCTCAAGCCTTAAGGCTAACCCTATCGCTATGTCAACCGCCTCAAATCATCCCAGAATTTTATTGCTTTGTTATGATCATTTTACTCATTTCGAAGTCTGATTTAATCTTGCACAGTAAAGTAACAGATTATACTGTATATAAGAACTAGTCAGACACTGGATGCAGGATGGACTGGTTTCCAGCGGAGAGGAAGATAAACCTAGGATACACCCAGTTGTTAGTTTTAGAAGACTGAATGACGAGAGCATCAAATGAGGTGTCATAGAAGACGAGATAAGATTTATGGATAGTCTGGCAGCGTGGGTCTTATTACCGCTACAGTGTGGACGCCTCTGGTGGCGAGGCAGCCTGGGTCTCTGGCCAGTGACTACACTCATAACTACAACAATGTGGACACCTATGGTGATGTGGCAACCTGGGGTTAGGGACCTTGGCTGCCGCCATAACTACCACATTCTGAACACATCTGGTGGTGTGGGAGCCTGGGCCTCGGGCCCTTGACCGCAGTCATAACTACAATAATGTGGACACCTCTGGGAATGTGGCAGCCTGAGTCTTAAATACCACATTAGTTCCACAGACATTGTTGTGATAAATGGAAGTCAATAGCTATGCAATCTGAGCTCCGTCCAATCATCTTGCCTTGGCAGGAGTTGTAGCAAATCCCTTGAAGCACATCAAAATCCTGTCTCTGAAAGCTGCATCTTGTGGACATACTGTATCCTGGGGACTAACTCGTCTTCACAAGAACTCGGGTGCAAGTGAGATAAAGAGTAAGGCGGGTTGCAGCACTCACGGCTATTTGGTACATATGTAGATATACTCAAACTAGCCTTGGCGCTATCTTACTGACGTTATACAAGTATAACCATTAAGTATACAAGGATGTTTGACAAAGGCTGATATGTACTGTAGCCAGAGGTAAACACTTGACAGACAGACGGTAACATGTGTACGTTTTAAAGTTTATTATAACACTGATGTCATTTATAGAGCAATGAATGTATTAATTTCATGCGCACACTCTGGTACTATTTCTTTTTCTAATCTGAAAATAAAGGCACAAAGCAGACGGTAGCCAACAGAAGAAAACCGGCGACATTGTTAGTGATGATACAGTCATTTGAAAGCAATTGTCCCATCTCCATAACAACACACCGATGGACTGATGTGTACCGGAGGTGACGAAGGCAGCAGAAGACGAGGAGGGGAAGTATGATGGTAACATAGACGTGATAACTGTTATGATAACAGGCAGGGAAGTTTAAGAAGGCTTGAGGAAAATGTTTTGAAATATGTGTTGGATGAGAATTTTAAAAGAAGGAAAAGAAAAGAATGAATAAATGAATGAATGAATGAATGAACAGAGAATGAGAATTCCGAAGGAGATGGGTCAGACAGGAGGAGCCTCATCAGATATTTTGCATATGTGCCTCATGACGTGTAGTGTCGAGGGAAAAAGATACGGCGTGTTAAAACTTTTTGGACAGTACAGAAAATTAGGTAGGTGGCTGGACGACCGATGATATTCTTTGACTACGGTACCAGTGTAGGTGGTCAGGTCCACAGGACTCGCTCTTACGTTCTTTTCCTCACAATCTTTACTTCTTCCGCTCATTCCAGATGGCCACGAACGAGTAGAGGTAATGGTTAACCGTGATATGGTGAACCAACGTAAACACGATGATACATAGATAAATATTACGACCTTAGGACAAAAATCAGCAAAACGCCATGGGTACAATAGTTTAATGATGCTGTACAAAGGGAAAAGTTGTAATGAAGATTTGGTAACTTAAACCTCTGAATCATGACTAGCTGGGTAAGAAATGCGATTACACAGCCTGTCGCCTGGCATTATATAACTAGCTATTATGAACAATCTGTGGTTACCACCGCAGATCATGATCTGTGTCTCCGATCACGGTCACCTGTGCACTAGATACTGTTGCTAGTGGACAGTCCTGCATCACGTGGTGTTAGTAGACTTTCCAGGAGAGGAGGAGGCGATCCTACACTACACGGTTTTGGCAGAGATATTGGAGGCGACCCCAGCAATGCAAGGTATTCCGAAGGTGATAACCAAACTCCAAAGCTGTAAGATTCTCTAGGAGAATCTCATACATGAGTATGGCAGGTTTATCTTGGATGAATCATACACTACATGGTGACGCCAGGGTTCATCTGGGATGATTCATGTACTACATGGTGATGACAGGTTCATCTGGGATGATTCATGTACTACATGGTGATGACAGGGTCATCTGGGATGATTCATACAATACATGGTGAAGCCAGGGTTCATCTGGGATGATTCATATACTACATAGGGCTAACAGCATTATCTGGGTTGAGTCGTACGGTAAACGGTGTCAGCAAACCATGAACGTACTGAATCATAGACAACAGCACAAGGTACCTGACAAGACACCGCCAGCATCGCTGCAATGAATGCTGCCGCCACCGACAGGGTAATCGACGGGTAGCAAGTGCACTTCACACCAGGACCAGAGGTCGAACCTAGCAAGTCTCCTAGTGTTTACCGCTAGCAAGATCGGGAAGGGGAGGAAGCTCACTTCTCCACATTTTAGCCATTCAAAGAAAGACTTTTTGATCTTGGTAAAGTCATATATCTCGACTTAAACGGGATTTGCATTATTTTTGTGCTTAATATTTGCTATTAATGCATATTTTCTTCATCCTCTCTTCTTCCATTATCTCTACTTTTCTTTTTGGCGACTTTACTGCTTTATCCTCCTACTCCTCCATACGTCTCCCTGCTTTACCCTTCCTTTCTTTTTTCCTCTCCCTCCTCTCAAATAATCAAGTCCTTCACGTGATCCACTGCCCTTCCTCGTATCCTTCTTCCTTTTACTTCATCCTTTTCTCTTCCGTCTTCGTCCTCCTGCGTCCCTTAACACTTTTCTATCTTCATAGATCTTTTGCATCAACAACTCCGTTCTTCGTTTCTTCTATGTTTCCTATTTCTTTTTAATCTATTCTCTCTCTATGATCTCATTGCATTCCCCCCCCCCCCTTTCCACTCGGTTTTTCCCGACCTGTACACACTCTTCCGTCTCTGTCACTGGAAGCAGACAAAAGTACACTCATACATATTTCAATATAGACACACACAAATACACGCAGACGTTACACACACGCACACACACACACACACACACACACACACACACACACACACACACACACACACACACCCACCAGAGCAGGCACAGTTATACAACACTGCACCATGAACTTTCCCGCCAGTATAACCTTGACAAACGGTTCATACTCCTGCCTCCTACACTCCTCCGTATGATGGGAGCGAGGGAGGTGCACACAACTTCTAGGACGAAGTTGGAGGCGTACGGTCCAAATCAGCTGACGAGGGGGAAAGGCTGGGTGTGGTAGAGATGTTGTAGTGAGGTGTGGTATATCTAACTGCTGTGGTTCTGGCTCGTGGGTGTCGTTGACTCGAGAGCTTTGACATTAGAGGGCTGTAGCACTGCCTGTCATGCTCTCTTGCACTATTCTTCTTTATCTTGGTCACTTCAGTGTTCGTGGACACAAACACTCCAGGCGTTTATGTGTTCAAGAGAGTTAATATGTTCACATCTGAGATGACACCAGGGAACGTGCGACATGATAGGTAATCAAATGATGTGGTCTTTGTCGTTCACTGTCACCGTATGTCCTTTGAATCACTGCACCTCTACCTGCGGGTGACTGGAGGTGGGGAGGCGAAGGATGTGAAAAGGATGACATAAGTTACTATTATGAGTAAAAGGAGCCTGACCCTGAGAAGCACGTGAGAGGATGAGAGGAGGGCAAAAAGAGAGGATGGAAGACGAGAAGAAGATATAGAAAAAGACAGGAAAAAATATATTACCGTTAGTATTGAGAAATACGAGGGGGAGGAGGAGGACGACGACGAGGAGGAGGAGAGGAAGATGAAGGAGAAGACGTAGAAACAACAACAACTACAGCCGGACACAATGTTCATCCCATGCATGGGTCGAGAGAGGAGGCTCGTGATCAGCTATACGAACTTATGCAGCTCCCACCCAACACCCTCCAAACACACACACACACACACACACACACACACACACACACACACACACACACACCACACGCTACACCTGGCAAGGAGGTGATGACTCGTTCCTCTCTCTGCTGACGTGTAGCACATTCTTGGGTAACGATTTACCCGAGCAGTTCGTGGAACGTTTTCTAGCCATTAAACAAATATGACGATGTGTCTACGTCACGTCTCTCGATGTATGACTCACAGGCCATCTAGAGAGCGGCTATAACAACGTAGCTCAAGCGTACACAAGCCTACCTGCATACCTTATTTCGAGTTAAACTTGAGCATGCTTACCATCCACTCATGCAGATGAGGTATCAAAAGCCTTCCTTTAAGTTCCTAGAGATATCAGAGAACTTAAGATTCGATTTCGAACTGAGCTCTAGGAACAGATAATCCCGCAAGACATTACTGTACACGCTCCTTAAGGAAGAAGTATCTGATAATCAAACTAACTCGAGCCGATCGATGCAGTTCGCTTCATCATAATCCTAATGACTTTGCAGTTAATCTCCTTCACCAGTGGTCATGCCAGTCTAGGATAGAATCACTGCAAAAAAAAAAGAGGGATCCAAACATCTCTCTATTAACTCCTGATGTTCCTCTATTGTTAAGATATGTGCGTACTGACCCAATCAATATCATGAATCCTATATACTGAAGACATGGGGACCTCAACCCACTTCTGTAAACGAACTCATATGTTACTCTACTGTTCAAATGTGTGGATACTAACCCATCCTGTATTGTGCTTGCTGCTGTGTGCTTGATACATAGAGCCCTCTGCCCATCTCTGTAACTTACCACATATCTACCTATATTGATAGCTACATACTTATGTTTGTCGAATACCTGTAATATCCTACCTATTTAATGAGACTTGGTAAAGGAAGCGATTGATCTAACTACCTTGCACACACTCGTAATCCTTTACTACACACTCGAACCCTACACAGGGCGAGTTTTGCACGATCATCAGGCTGGATGAAAGAAGTGGATCGGCCTTGTCTCTATCGAAGCATACAGCCGCGACCCGTCATTAGAACCAGACTAACAATAAAAAAAAAAAAGCATCGTCAGGGTTGTGCTACAGACACTAACATTCCTGCATTCGTGGCCTTGAGACCAGTCCAGCGACAGGACATTGGATCTGAAGGGATGAGGAGACGACAAGGGAGCAGGAGGAGGATGGTAGAGAGTAAGGCAGTGAGGAAGGGATGACAGTGAGGAGTCTGAGGAGGTTGAGGAAGGAGAGATGAATTAGCGTGAGCAGAGATTGAAACAGAGGGGAGTATAAAGGGAGTGCAGGTAAAGGTGGAGGGGAAAAGAAAATCATATTCAGCAGATGATGAATTATGATGACACCCATGATGAGGAGGAGGAGGAGGAGGAGGAGGAGGAGGAGGAGGAGGAGAGGCATGACTATTTAGCGGTATTAGATAAGGGTTATGAGGGAAAGAGAGAGAAAAGGGGAATGGGATGGAGAGGGAGAAAATTACTGAACAAGAGAAGAATTCTAGAAGAAGAAGAATCAAGATAATAAGCAACAGAGTAAGAGATGAAACAAGGATATTGTTCAAAAACAAAGAAGAGGAAGAGATTAGGAAAAAGCAGACGTCCGAAAACAAGGATAAAAAGTAAATAGAATAGGAGAGGAAGGAGATAAAGGCGGGAGGGAAGGGAGACTGAATGTAGAGAAGCAGTAGGATGGTGGAGAGGGGGAGCTGCGTGCTGTCACCGAAGCGTTGCGATGTGCACCAAGGTAATGGTCGGGTGATGGCCACTGGTCCTGAGCAGGTTGAATCATAAGATTTACAGCTCGATTATACAGTGTGTGTGTGTGTGTGTGTGTGTGTGTGTGTGTGTGTGTGTGTGTAACTGTCCATCAACAACCACCTGTATGTACAGTACGGAGATGTTCTACATCCACGGGGTCCAGTCTCTTGATCATCCTTGATTATCATACCACTTTCATATTATCCAGAGTCACGGTTTCATTGCATTTCTTTTCTCGTTTTTATTGTTTCTTATTGTTGATCATTCCATACTATTTCATAAGACCTGTTCGTTATGCCTGAGTTGACTTAACAAGCTTGACTGGTGTATTATGGTTCCACCTCTTCCTCCTCTCTTCTAGCGTGGGTGATTTCAAAGCCTGTTCCTCACCTATCTTATTTCAGGTATCATCTTTATCTGTCCTTCGTGTGACCCTCTCCATCAGATCTATATATTTCTCAAGGTGGGATGGCCAAAACGAAGACGCATTCTTATCTTGGTTCACTGCACGTTGTGAATCCATACTTCAAATATAGTCTTATAGTCTTATAACTTAAATGGTAGTTAAGTGATTATTTGCCTACTCAATCTCGTATTTTTGTGGTCTGACGACAGACTGCAATGTAAACCAAACTGTCATTTACGTATAGAATCCTTTAGTTTGTTTCCAGCCAGGCTAGAGTTATCAAAAGACCTTCTTTCATTGCTTCCCTTTTTCATCACTCTACATTTGTTCGGGATTGAAGGTCATCATCTACGTACCTTATAAAAGCTAAAGCTTATCTACAATTCTTTGTAAGTTGCCTCAAGCGTTGCCATCGTTCCCCTCTCATGATTACGACATCATTCATGAATATAATCACAAGTGAATCCCATCCCTCTGGCAGGTTATTTACGTAGACTAGGAAAAAAGTGATCCTAAGCACGAGCCCTAAGGGATGCCATTTGATGCCTCGTTCCCGGAAAGTCAGATGATTTCTTATGCTTTGGAAGTGTCCTTCTGTTATGCAGGAATAAGGATCCTCCTCTTTTCTTTTTACCAGCTATCATCCATTTGTCTTCTTATTATCTTTTCAAAAGTTTTACAGATCATTTCAGCCGCCCAGCATTATCCTTCCCTTCCTGAGATCTGGGAGAAACAAGATCTCAGAACAGTCCTAGAAATTGGTCCACCTCGCCTACCTCCCTCCTGAGATCTGGGAGATAGAGTACTCGTGGACGGATCCTTGAGACTGGCCTACTCCTAACCCTCCCCCAAGTTTACTGCTCACGTTTCATACAACAGTTCCGCTCTTCCGGTTGGACCTGCACTCTCACGCCCTCACCTTGGAGTCAACCATTCCATACCCTCCTCCCTCTGCATTAGTGTCTTTCCAGAATATATCTGACCATGTGGCATCCGTATATTACAAAAAAAAAAAACAGATACCTGCGTTAGTATGCGCATAGAATTTCAACCCAGCTGAAGATAATGATAACAATCATGAGAGCCTTAAGGATGATAGAAATGATGTGGATGATAATGTTGACGATGAGGTTGCAGGTCGTAAAGAAATATTCCGGTGACGATATCAGTGATTGGTAATAACCAAGCACCCATCTCCTCCTCATTCTCCTCCTCCTGGTTACGATCACATATGAATATTCAGACACTCCAGCCTGAACCTTCCAGGACCAATCCCTGCTTGGCTCCTCCTCCTCCTCCTCCTCCTCCTCTTCCTGTTTCCATTTATGGGAAGCGACAATACACAGGAGGGGAAGGTCTCCAGCCCTCCGCTCCCGACCCCGTTAGTCGCTTCATAAGATATGCAAGAGAAACGTACGTGGGTTGTTATCCTATTCCTTTGACTTCAGGAATAAAGAAAATATGTGATTCAGATTTATGAATCATGTAAATTATGTGCTTTGAAGTGTTTTCAGATGAATGAATCGTGCGAGAGATGATAAGAATGTTTGTTTGTGGACTGAGCAACAGCACAACCGAGTATATGATGGGAAAGACAGCAACCTGGGCCAGGGAAGGGTACTTAACATCCACTGCTGGGCATTCTGTGCTGCTGTCAGTACACCTTCCGGTACCCAGGTGATAATACCTCACTGAAAGCCGACCAACCACTAACTATTACGACTATCATTACAATTATCATCATTATGATTATCATCAATATCATTATTATAAAGAACTATTGCTGTCATCAATTTGATTAACATATCATCTATCATTATCAGTATTAGCAGTATCATTGTTTTCATTATTATTGTTATTACTCGTATTGTTTATCATTATTATTATAATTATTATTATCATTATTATTATTATTATGATGATGATGATTATTTGTATCATCATCATTATCATTATCATTATTATCATTATTATCAGTATCACAGAGATAATAAGCTCAGCAATGTTGTCACAATAACTGTAATTCGAATGATAGATTATGTGGAGAGTAGACCGTAGTGAACATCATCTTTCATTCCCCGCTCAGTAATATTGACCGATAAAAACAATCATCATAAGATACAGAGACGTCACGAAGTGTCCTCATGTCTGGCTCACACCATCCCGTGCCCTCTTGTTCTTCCCTCCCTCTAATGTCCTATAGTCTTGCCTCCTCAACTGTCTCCAAGACTTGCTGACCAATTCTGACAGTCTGGTTCCCTGAATGTTCATCTGACATGTAGGTGGTAGGTATTACGGAACCACCGAGCAGCGAGGTACACTGCTACACTCTTGGTGTCGGAATGGTTAGTAATAATGGCGCAGTGAACCAGTCCTTCTGTGGCTATCAACTTCCCCTCGTAGGCCCAAGTTGCCGTCTTTCGTTTCGTACCTTACTCACATGTGGGCTTCTGGCATTCCATCTTCAAACACACATTCTCTCCATCTCATAAGTAACTGTGTGACCACACGTATTTTGCACGACTCCCTAAACTTAACTCTAAGATTTCCGTTCGATTATTGCCTTTAAGGAAAACTGCGTTTTAGGTACCCTCTAGGTTTATCGTAGTGTCCCCCCAAAATGACTAACTGTCTGACGGAGTTTCCCCTTAATTCTCAGAGCGGCTGGGTACTGTGCTACTGAGGTGAAGGAAGCGTACTGACAACTCGGAGAACCTGAGATGAGAGTATTGTCTTGCTACACAATGCTCAATTTTTCTTCTTCCTCCTGCTCGGCCCTCACTTAGTGCTTCAACGAGAACATGATTTTATTGGTATATTCTCGAAAGAAGATTCTTTTAAAAGTCAACATCCATTTGGTATCTTTATATGCGTAATTGGGATAGATAGATATCCTCTCGTTCATGATATTCTCAACACACTCTCATGGGAATAAAGTGTTAAGTCTCAACCTATAAAACCACACCACCATTTGGGAGGTCATAATACTGCCAATTACTTCTGCGTCCAAGAAACCATTAAAATCACATAAAAATCCCTCTTAAGAACCAGCCAACGAAAACCATCTAAGCAGGATCTACAGCAGTCGGCGCGCAGCATCTGACAATATTAGACTTGAGGGCTTATTCTTATTGGACCAGTTTTTCCTGATACGCATGCTAATTACGGGAGGTCGAAGGAGGGCCATACTTAGTCGCATCATTTCCCCTGTTTGTTGACGGTCAGAAGCAGTAGTGTTCTAAGTTCTTGTACTGAGGAGGCTTGCGTTCGTGAAGCTGATGAGCCCTGACGAGCTATAGCTTCAGTGTCGTGAGAGTACTCTAGCTCTTGGGAACATTGAAGCTCTTTATCTGAAGGGACTTTACATCGCGTTTACTTGCCCCTTTTGATTCGTCATTCCACTCACGACTTTCTCTGGTCTTTTCGTGAGTGATTAACATTGCATTGTATAAACTTTTCCTTATATGAAAGAACTCGAACTGACTTCGTAAGGCACCTCCTCTACTAGACATACTAAGATGACTGAGGACCGCGGCTCTTCAAATGACCTCCCACAGTCGATATGGAACGAGATGTGCAGGAAGCATCTACCCACATACGAAACTCTTACGTTCCGCTCCCTACACGGTAATTCTTATGGGATCTCTCTCTCTCTCTCTCTCTCTCTCTCTCTCTCTCTCTCTCTCTCATCTCTGAAAGCAGTTGTTTCCAGTGGTTTATGAACTGGTCGGCATGTTAGCCTTTACGTCTGTGCGAAGCTTTTCGTCACCAGCTCCACCCACAATCCACATCCTTCTCGACAACATAAACTATTGGAAGAGGGTAATTCTTCCATTCCCTTAAGTTACATGTTAACACACACTCCCTTCGCAATTCTGTCACACCACCACTGCCGTATATAAGAGACATATATTTCAAGAGCCTCTGTTCATAAGAAATGTATATTTCTTATACATCGTCACCCCATTTGGTGGACATCAACATCTTTATAAAGAAGGTATCATCACTTGACATTGTACATCTTTCGTTCTCAGCCTTTTATCATAGCACAGAACCCGAGGAGAACATGTCCGTGGCGAACTGAAATACCAACAGTAACTGTGCTCACTGTAAAATAATTCCCGTGCATTGGCTTCATAACGACAACAAAACAAAGAGATACACCACCACAACACACTGGTCAGTTCACATTGAGAGCAAATCCTCCACACACAGCCGATGATGCTGTGTAATGGATGGACTCAGAGGAATTCATACTGAACAGCCTTTCGCCTCTCTATTTCTGACGTTCGCTGGGTGTATGACGTCTGTTTTGATGGGTTTTTTGATGACACAGTTGACCATCATCATCCAGGCACAGGTACCGTTTAGGAAAAGTAACGAGACTGATTGCAAGAGGTGATGCCCACGTAATGCTCAGATGCAGGTCTTGAACCCCTCCCTATGACATGCTGAGCTCATTATCCCTCCCTCATACTCCCTTCCCCATACTCCCTCCCCCATACTCCCTCCCTCATACTCCCTCCCCCATATTCCCTCCCCCATATTCCCTCACCCATACTCCCTCTCCATATTCCCTCCCCTATACTCCCTTCCCCATACTCCCTCCCCCATACTCCCTCCCCTATACTCCCTACCCCAGACCATCATTTGGTCTTAGAAGAAAGAAAAAAGTAATGTTTTTTAAACACATAATAATAGTTTATACTCTTTCTGCATACCTTAGACCCCTCCCTGCGTCTGATGCCCCCCAAAAAATTAAATGCTAGAATATAATAAGTATTGAATAAAAAAAAAGTGACAAAAGACGAGAAAAATACGAGAGACTTGCCAGTGGTTGGGGGGCGGAGGTGGTGTTTTTACGTCCATGTAAGAGGTTCACGACCGAGGAGGAGAAGACTTAACGTCACATTAGTTCCTTAAGCGATTCATAATTGTGTCGGTGGCGGGTGGTCCTCTCGTCAGCCGCACGGTAAGTGTTTGTCCCACTGCGCTCAGGTGAGATGCTATCGTGCCGGGGGTCAGGAGGCTGTTGTGAGGTGGGGAGGAGGGTTGCTGGCCAAGCATTGTACTCGACTCACAGGTTACGGGACTTTCCCAGATGAGGTTATATGTATGTATATTTTTTATCATTAGGAATTACGTCTATACCTCATGCTTCGGAGGTGCATGAGAGAATAAGGAAGTATATATGGCCACGAAATATGACGAAAGGTGTGTAGGAATGATGATTTATCGTATGATAATAGCGACCATCGCTAACGAACAGGACGGTAATGGCGTTCGATTGCTGTATGTGTGGGAGGATTATTCGTTGTAATCAAAGTCTTGATTACCTAGAAATTGAATACCTACGTGAGAGTTTAGTTTCATGACTATTTTCTCCAGTACTTTCAGTCTTTTTTTTCTATAATTACGGATCAAGACATCCTTTCATTACCCAGTAGTCTATAGTTATGTATCTATTATAGTTTTTCCCATCTAAATACTCGTGGTCTTTCATATTCGAACCGAAAGACATCAGACGTGCTTCAATATGGCCACAGTAACAGGTCTCCAGTGCCACTTTTGGAGATGTTTTGTACAGGATGACAACCAGCGACACCCAAGTCCCTCACTTTTTACCTCAAATTTCATGATAATATCTGGGAAGATAACGGATGCTTGGGTGTCGGGGCTGACACGAACCACACACACTTAGATCTGGCGGATGTGACAATGTAATATAGGCCGCTGAAGGTGAGGGTGTTGCTCCAATCGACGATATTGGTGAGTTCCAGAGCGAATGACATGCCCACCATGATGTCCCCTTGCTGGGAACATTACTTGATATCACCTCCCGTCACTTTCTTTTGTTTTCTTTCATTCTGAGACGGTGATCAGGATTCGAACCCATGCCAACTCGATCCCGAGCAGCGTTCGAATGCGTGACGGTCAGGAATGCTAACCGTTACACCGTGGAAGTCCATATTGTCAATATCTGATTCCATCTCCTGGTGTTACCACGTAATATCACCCTCCTGAGCCATATCTTGCTCTCATCACCGCCTACTGACTCGAGATTACACCCCATTACTAGGCATCATCTCGTAGGGCTATCATCTCAATCTGAGCAAAAAACACCACTTTCATCGCCCGACTCTCTTGAGCGCCTTATATACTCGTGCGTCTGAGACCTCCACAGTATCTGTCGTGAAAGTATTCGTCCTACTTATGAAGTGCGAGGTACAAGACAGAAGGGAAAAACATTACGGAATACTTGGTGCACCTTATAAAGTTATGTCAAAGAAAATGAGATCTGTAAATGTGATAAGTTCTTTTTTTTTTTTATTCGTTTTCACGTTTATTATTTAGTTACTCATTGCCAGTAGTTGTGAGGTGGCAGCAGCTGACTCCCTATTGTAAGCTACCCCACCAATACGAGTGAGGTAGGTCGCCGATGCAGGATCAATAGAACAGCAGAATACAAGGACTGTGTGTTGGTCAACATCCAGAAAAGATCTTGAATTCGATTTGATCATCAGAACCTCTTGTTTACATCATCCTTGATCTCTTTTCATCTCACTTCATCCTAAAGCTTCCCGCTAATAGCCCTAAAACAGAACCTCCCTACAAACACCTTTGCGGTCGGTGGTGCTTGTGGATAAAGCTTAATATCAAATGTGAGGAAAGATGTAAACATCATATCAGGTTTACAAATAATCTTTTTTTTCAATCAAGTATAAAAACCCTGACTTTTGTGACTTTCTCATGTCTTATGGTGGCGAGACTGAGCAAACTGCAGTCCACCATATGACTTTCGGTGGAAGTGAAATGGATCCTGAATGAAACTTAAATATGAATGCGATTAAGAGCATCATGTCCTGAATTTCAGGTATCATCGAGCGAAATTACTTCCAAATAGGCAAAGCTTAAACTTCCTTGTAAAGATTAAGATGAGAGAATCAAAGAAAAGCAGGCGCCACAGCCAGTGAGTGACTACAGAAAACTAACTAAACTTCGTACGAGATCTAGAGAGCATGATTGTGTGTTGGAACTGAC
>JAUTXX010075605.1:4208-17153 GCA_032273605.1 Panulirus laevicauda
TTAAAAGCGGGAACCCATCAGATGTTACCGCTGATAGAGGTTCGGCCACCACCAGTCAAGGTGCTCAAACCATAAGATATGCGCCATATTCGCACAGAAACACAAAAGAGAACTGTGCCTCACCAAGCTGAAGAAGGGCGTGAAAATAAAGCCCAGATGTACCTTCAGCGGAGGGAAGCATCACTCAGAAACTAGGCTGCCCCGAGCGGACAAAGTGCGTGCACGCCAGCCACCCCAGCCCCCTCCACCCGCCAAACATGCTGCCACCGAATGCTAGTCGGCCCCTCCAAGCACATTCGTTTGTGGCCAGCAAAAGAAGGCAGCAACAGCAGCAGCCCCTGGCCCCACGAGATATAAAATAGTTCCCCGAGCTCCCTTCGATTTCCCCCAACGCCACACAAGAGAAGCCACCCGCGCCACCCAAGACATGGGCGAAGAAAGAGCTGACAATCCCGAGCGGCATGATCCACGCGTCGGACATTAGCAATATCCTCACCAAAGTTGCAGAAGGTCTGGCAGCCCTGCTGGGGGGCCGAAGATCCGAGCGACACCTACCCGCCATGATGGGGAACGTACTTCGACAAATGGCCACAGCCATTGTATGTTTTTGTAATCATTGTATGTATCATTTTCTGTTTTGTGAGCTCTGTGAGGGTCATCGGCGGCCTGGGGTTGTCAATAAACGTATCAATCAATCAATCAAAAGCGCTGCAACACAGCCTCCCGAAAGACAATATTAAGGATCTGGCAAACAGTTGACGGTGTCATGAAAGACCGTCTACTGTTAGGAGCCGTCAGAGCAGCAGCTGGAGCACTACGTGCTGGACAACGAAGTGACACAAGAGTGGTCACCTTTCCTTCTGAAGGCCTTGAACATGTACTTTAAAACCAGGGAACGGGCCGCGGACAGGCAAAGGCCCGTGTCGGACTAAGCAGAGGTCCGATGGTCTGACAAACAAACCATGGGCAAGTGGTTGCAGTGGCAGGAGGAATAGATCGTGAACTATTGAACGCTATAGAACTGGATCGGCAGATATAAGACAGCTGTTCCTAGGCAATTATGGCAGGGGCTGAAAGTTATCAAATTGTGTTTAGTAAGAGAGATAAGCAGTGGACAAAATGACGGTGATGCAGCCAGGGACGATAAGAGGCGGAGGAACGGCTGCTGGCTGAACCAACGTTTCGCGAGAAGAAAGACAAGATACAACAGGTGTGGCCGTATGTACAGGGCTGCTGCTATTCTGAACCAACCCAGATCGAGGCCAAAATGGAAGTCTAGGAGATAGGTGTCCACCGAAGGGACCAAGAAAGGCTTGGCCACTTCTTGAGTGATAAGAAAAACACAGAATAACATATCTTGTTGAATGATCCAGAGTGAGTGTGCAGCATCGCTAGATTTGAGACACACTTGTCGAGTATTGGATTATGAGATCACACTACCACAGGATGAAATCATACTCTCACAGCTTGGCCATATCTGGTCTACTGTCATTACTCATTAACAGTCAGCATCCTAGTGTGACCTCGTTTGACCGTTAGTTACCCAGTTCTGACTTTGGTTTAAGGGGATCTGATCTCTAAACCTTCAGGGGCACACCGTAACGGTCGTGACTCACTTCTTAAATACCCTGGCAATCAAGCACTTGACTATTCCTTGGACACCAAGAGGTACCCAGCGTTTGGAACGTGCACTAGATGACTTCTGGTTTGATTTTTTTCTGTGGTGCTCATCCCAAGTCCTCTGACCCTTGCTCCTTTTGACAGGACTAGCATGGGACATCACCAGCGTCTGTCTCGAGAATCAGGTAATTCTACAGGATCTACGGGTACACCCGCTTGCAGCGCGGACAGAAACCTCTCCTTTGATGCGGAACCTGTGTCTGCAATGCTTCCTTTCACTTTCAGAAGCTCCACGAGACCCGGCAGCCTCACAGCTCTCCCACGGAGCACTTTCCCTACTACCTACACCAACACCAGTGCCAAGAGAACCCTGCCAAACGTGCATCTACCTCGCCTTCGTACCTACACCCTCAATGCTTGTAAAATCTCATTATCTTTCTACCCATCCAATAAAGCACCGGGCTGAAATGTGTGTTTCTGCACCCATAGTACATTCATTACCATTATATAGGAAGCGTAAGACTAATGATTGGACATTTGCTGAATATAATAACGGAAATTTGGTTAACTAATATTATTCAATATTTAAGGTAGTAGAAACCGGTAATAGTGAAACTCAACCAAAGTTCCCAGTAAACGAAGCTTATGAAGCGTTAGTAAAGGGCCTTTATTTTCTTTATTTTGATTCGGAGGCACATCCAGGTTTCGGAGAATCCACGATTTGTTATAGTCTTTTTCATACTTGTTCACCATTAGCGACAACAACGAACAAAGAAAATGCCTTATTTGCTGAAATCGTTTCTCTAGCTGCCATGTGTAATGCACTGAAACCACAGCTCCCTATCCACATCCAGGCCCCACAGACCTTTCCGTGATTTCCCCGGCTGCTTCATACGACCCAGTTCATATATCCATACATCGTTGGGACTACTATAACTTCAAACATACCCATTTTCACCCTCTTAGACAGCGGTTTCTTTGACCACACATTCTTCAATGCTTCCAGAACCTTCGTCCCCTCGCTCGCCCAAAGATTCTCAGATGACAGCTGCTGCACCACCACTTCAGATAATATGTTTCAGAGGTGCAGGTACAGTCCTACCTCGGCTGATATACCCTTATCCATTTATGCTCGTTCTTCTCCGCTTCCGTGGTTCCATTCGTTGCAATACCCGCTCATACGTATCTACAACACACAACTTCCTTCAAGTTTTCACCATTCAAACACGCGGCCGACTTTCTCCTTTTACACACTTTCCCAGACTCGGACACCAACTTCTTCACTTTCTCGTTCGAACCTGCCACCAGTTCTGTGTCTTCAGCAAACAACTGAAACGCTCCCCAGGCCCCATCAACCCCTGCAGGCTGCACACTTCCATCACCTTCCCATGCATTAAGAAAACAGCTATTGTGACACACGCCCCTGCTGCAGACCTACCTCCACCTGCAACAATTCGCCCTCCTCCCTGCTTACTGATACACACGCCTTACTGTCAACAGAAACTCCTTACAGCTTCTAATGTCTTTCCTGTTCGTAGCAGCTTCCACATATCTACCAACCCTGTCTTATGCACATAACCACCTACCACTAGTAGATATCTGCCCTTCATCCACACTCTCACTGAAATGCTTTGTCTCTGTATATCTAGACAAAAATATTTTAAAACTAAAAGCATCTCATTTCCTTTCTCCAGACCCATAAATGCCACATACAAAGCCGAAAGTCATCTGTTTCTCTTTTAAGAGACCTGATCCACA
Source organism: Panulirus laevicauda (assembly GCA_032273605.1). Lineage (NCBI taxonomy): Eukaryota > Metazoa > Arthropoda > Malacostraca > Decapoda > Palinuridae > Panulirus > Panulirus laevicauda. The sequence goes on from JAUTXX010075605.1 coordinate 7,587, forward strand.
CATCCTCTACCACTTCCCGGTCTTATGGGGGCGTGCGTGCCTTTGTCCCTTCAATCACCACTACAGAACAACTTGCCAGGTACACTGAACAAAATTACACCCCTGTAATTCGAACACTCACCCTTGTACCCCAACGCATTCATCAAGTGGCTTTATACATGCATTCAGCCAATCTTCAAGTACCTCACCAAGATCATCACAGACATTGAAAATCCTGTATAACCAATCAGCAACACAGTCACCCGCTTTCTTAAGAAATTCAAATGCAAAACCTTCTGCTCCAGCTGCCTTGCTACATTGTATCTTACACAAAGCTTTCACCACTTCCTTCTTTACCAAACTGCTTGCCATAACACTTCGCATACTTCCCCAACCCAACCCCTTACATTTGACACTCTATCTTCAAAACTGTTCAACAGTCTTTCAAATTACTCTCCCCTCTTCATCTCATCTGCCTTTTATCGCCTCGCCATTTTCCTCCTTCACTGATCGTTACATATACACGACTTACCATCACTGAATGTGATTCCTGGCAGTTACAATATATAAGTAACAGCTGATGTCACCTCCAGGAGATTTTCAGAAACCAGTCATAAATCAGTGACATAAGACACAAACGTGAGTCCACCCAAGTTACAAATTCCAAACAGTAAGACATATACAATGATGAACTGTTTCTTACTGTACGTCCTCCCGATACCAGTGGGTTGTAGGTTGTGTGTGTGTGTGTGTGTGTGTGTATAAGAATCTGTCAAGACTAAGCCTGGCAGGAAATCTTGTCAGTATCAGCCTGCTCTTGTGTGTCACAGTACCAGCACGGGTCGGGTGTGTGTGCTCGGAATGCCATTACTGGCACAGGTCGACCCATATGTGAGTGTAGAGTAGTGGACGTTTACGTGGATGCGTGTGTTGTGTAAAACATGAAGTGGATGACTTACAATTCTGCATTTCGTTCCGACCTGCTGACAATAATGAGTTAGATTTGCAAGGTCATTCATATATGTTATTTGTAAATCAAGGGGAAATGTAAATTCTCAAAAAAAATCATTATATATGGAAACAAATTAGGATAGAATAAAGATTTATGATAGAAAATCAAAACTGGTAATTTTCTGTTTTCAAGTGGAAGAATATTGTCTTTACTGTTGTCACCGTAATCCAGGTGTCTTAATTATGACACTAGGGTGCAAAGAGCTGGACATAAAACTGTGCATATCTTTATTGATGGTCGACTTGAGGGAAGGATTTTGAGAAGGGTTTGTTGTAGGGAGTGTTATGTGGAAGAGAAAGTAGCACCAGAAAAGCAAAGCAGCAGTGTTATAGGTCCTGAAGCTCAATCCAGCTGCTCCGTTGTCCACCAAGTATGTATGTACAGATGAGCCAGGTCCATGTCTGGCACTAGGCTGTTGTAAATGACAGCCCGTTCTCTGGTGTGCCTTTACTGGCATAGGTTGCGTTTATCTCACTTGGGTTGTTTTAGTGATGAGTTAGTGTTAAAATATTACGGTCTTTGCACCATGAATGTAATTTATGTAAAATGTGGTAATTTGGTATTTACGTGAATCCTTAGAGGGATGTTGTTGGACTGAAGTAGAGATGACATGGCCTTGTTAGAATTCTTCTCGTATATTACAGTATTTTACTTCAATAGATCAGTCAGTAACGCTGTCAACTTGACATCATTCTTGAGCTCCAGAAACATACTTTCTGCCGAAACGTTAACGTCGCCTTGTCGACATGTTTCCTAATTTTCATCTTCAGATTTACCAAGCGTATCACATATATTTTTCATTATATAGAAAATAAATGTCTTCTCTTACATTATAAAGACATTTGTTTTCATAACATACTCAAAATACTACTATACAAAAATGCAACATTAACTTTGTAAGATCATATGGGGTTTTAATTTTTTAAGATTGGTTTTCATTCTGTGTACGACATTTAAAGTTCGCCATTTTTGCATTGAATCTATGTTACTAGATTCAAGATCATTAAGGCGGTCTTGACCTCACTCGATGTATACTTCATGCACTCAACTGTCTCAGATTGTTATCACCAACTTTATTCAATCTCTTCTTCTGCCACCTATATAACCTAGAGCCGTCGATGGATATGTCTTTTGAGTGAACTACAGAAAGACGTAGTGGTGATTAGAATTATGAATTTGGATCGCAATGGTCGACCTATCCTGAAGGCGGAGGTGTGTACACAAAGATCGCATGTAGTCTTTTGATTGGTGCTCGCTTACGAATTACCGTTGACAGTCTTAACGACCTCAGGACCCGCAAATAAACCAAGTTCAAAGATACTGAAAGATTAAGATTTTACTAGAATGGACCTCACGACTACCATCAGCCAAATTCAAGGGTTCTTTCTGCTACAAGACCAAATTTGTCTCCATTCTGGGTGATTTGGCGCCATTCAGGAAAGTACAGTTTCAACAAAGTACTGTCATGGATTACCGCTTCAATATTGGACCACATACGTCAGAGGTACATCTGAGCAAATTCAAGCTATCCAAAGTTCAGTCAGATTATGAACTTGTATTTCACAAACCAGGACATATATCATAGACAAAGCAGACTCTCAGCAGTAAGCTAATGCAGATACCGATGATAAGAACCACCAGATGACATCGTGGAAAATTTTGACAGACTTGAGTGAGTGTTTCATCTAAGTGCAAAATATTGATAATGTATTTTTTCATGAAATGAACTTTTGAACAATTCTTTAAAGATCGTAACGTTGTAGAACGCGTCGCCTCACGGAACACGGACTTGTAGTGATTACGGGCAGTGATAAATGCTAAGTGGGAGTCCTGAATGGTCTCAGAAAAGGAAAGGTTGATCTATGGAATGGCAGAAGTGGTCGTTTTGAAGGAAGAGGGGATAAACGCTTCCATTCCCGTAACAGTAACCTCTGCTGTGCGTTTGGCGGAGACAGAAGCATCCTAACAGAAGAGACTAATCTATTCAAGGAAAGTCAGAACAGAACTTACGTGAGTTATTCCAGTCAGCTTTGTTGAAGTGCCAATATTTACCCCGAGAAGGGGCCGCTGAAGGGGGAGATGCCGTTGTATTGATGCATTTTTAAGAGTATGATCATTGAACCAATTGGGAACGAGATAGTGTACTCAGAGCAGGATGGATTAGAGGTGAAAAACAGATCCAGAATATCAGGAGAGTGATCACAGCGGTCAGTAATATTTGTAGGGTGGGAAATAATTTGCTTTAGATCATTGATAATGGAAATCATAAGGGCATCAATCCCCCACCATCCGTTTGGGAGGAATTCAACCATTCCCGATGGTGAAAGATAAATCATTCTTACGTAGAAAATCTCGGCTTACGGGTGAGGAAATGCCACAGTCTCATGGTAGGGGTTTAGAAAGTCGAAAAAGACGTAGAGAATGTGGAATTAGGAGAGCAGTAGACGAAACAGAGAAGAGTGATATCTGGAAGACAGACCTTGAGCCACATAACATCAAAGTTTGGGGATTGAAGGTCCTTGAGGTGTGCTGCAGGTATGTCGGTGTTGCAGTAAGCATAGACATCACCTTTGAACCCGAATCGTGAATGGTGATTATAGCTGAAATTGTTAAAGGGGCGAGTGAGACCATCATTAGCCAACTGAGGATCAGAGAGAAGTATGATATTAGGAGAGGTACCGGAGCGATGGTGCTCAACAGAAGAGACGTGATAGAAAAAGAGGAAGGTGTATCAGTGAGTGAGAGGTCGTGGAACAGGCCGGTACTACTGCTGTGGGAGTCAGGTGGGAACCCGTAGATTCTTAGCACCCCACGATGCCCAGTAGGTTTGTCGGACTGTCTCATGATTATACTTAAAAGCGATTTTGCGGACAGAAGGAGACAAGAGAACTTATGCAAAGAAAATAAGCGAAGAAAATATGTGAGGATTGAGTAGGTGTGTGGTGCTTGTAAAAAGATGGCAGGACTATCCCGGTAGCCTTGTTTGGATGAAACACAAAGTAAGACGAGCAATCGTGACATGGCGAGTGTAAGATGGTTCCTCCAGCCACCACTTTACTGCTCCTCACTCAGGACGGGAGTACCAACCACCCTGGGCGGCGGCTGTCAACAACCTACTGTCTAATGGGTTATTTAGGAAGAACCAACCTGCCTGCTGATCTGAGTATTGTACATATCCAGTATTCCTCATCTTGATAAAGTTCCGGGATGATGAAATAAAGAAGAATAAAAAGATATGTTCGCCTCATTCTCACAAACTGTTCACACCGATATCCACACATTTACATTTCAGTCACAAGGACCAACGACCTACAGTGATGTTGATCAATGGAACATTGGAAAGTGTGAGGTTCAGCAAAACAGTTTCATAACTAAAACGATGTAAAAACCTATAAATGCAAAAGTCGATCAAAGTTCCCGAAAGGCAAAACCTCAGAGGCCTTACCCATGGAACCTCTCCTGATATCTCTCTGTTTCAACTGAGGCCCAAAGTCTAGAATTTGTAGAACATCAACGAACGATCCATAGAATATCACATTCTACCTTCATAGAAAAGTCGTACATTAATTGAATTGAACTAGAAATATGAAATGTTTTACGACATAACATGGTAAACCAATCGACACAAAGACTATAAAACTAGTCACCTTTTATTGCTCTTAATGTGATTTACTTATCAATAAGCGCCAGGTACGAGGTACAAGTCTCCCCTTCTATGGTTAGTTATACTATTTAAAGTCATCCCTTCCAAGCGTTTCCTAATTTCTTATCTTTCTAATGTATTTACGATATTTTCTTTTTTAATTATTATCATTATTATAAAAAAATTGTTTTTACGGAAAAAAACTTCTTGGAATTATCTTGTATATCTCCAATGGTAAAGTATACTATATGTTATATAGACAATAATTTTTGAAAACATTGACTGAGATATTTTTTTATTGCTCAATTTTAATGACACACACTTCTTGAATAACCTGTGGTCCACCGCCCGGTGGATGTATTTTTGATCGCCAAAATGGCATCATGTAGATTATTTATCGGTCCGAGTTTTTAACGCTTATTTGGGAGCCATTGTTTCTCGAAATTGGCGTTATGTCAGCCTATCCTGTAAGGGATGTCTGGTGTCAGTTTTAGTTGTCTGCGTCGTTCACAGATGACGCCACAAGAATTAGCCGAATCTCTCTCTCTCTCTCTCTCTTGGATGGTCAAATGAGCTAATTTTTTTTCTAGTGAAGGAAAATTTCCCCGAGTCTTCATAAAGAACTCGTCATTGTCTAACTCATGGGACACCCATCGGAAGCCCTTCATCAGTGTCGACTGACTGACGTAGCCTTACTTAATCTAACGAAGCCTAGCCATACCTGGCCTAGGCTGAAATATATACTTGACGTTTGATGACCATTAAAGCTTACGAAAAGCATACTGAAGTACAGACTACTCTTGATTAACATATACCTTTTTGTAGGTGTAAAATTTTGGCAATTGCATTTATTGTGTTTGTTGCTTAATTTGCTGCTTTCATGATTGTAACGATAGTTTTTGTTCCGTTTGTCCTGGTGAATGTATTTCATGATTCTTATTTCACGTCAGAAAGTTCCCTGGCAACTTTGACTTTAGTCATGTTCATGGTAACACTGTAGGTAACTTCCCTCAATCCCGGGAGAGATGTAACAGTACCATAACAATCAATTTTTTTGCGTGTTAATGTGTCCTTGATTTAAGATTTTGACTGATCTTGGACATATTGGACAGCATGTGCCAGTATCCTTACCACGTTCACAGCTCTAACCTGGTCAATACCAACCTTCGGAATGATGAGATGAGTGAAGCAAATCATACTATGGAACTGATTGCCTGGATAGAAATGCATCATAAGATGGTTATATAATTCAGAATAGGTATAACCACCACCGAATACAGGAGCAATGGTTAGTTTGGAATGGGCCATACTCATGAGGCTAGGGGGTTTTACACACTTGATGATTCTAGAAAGAAAAGAAGTATTAAAAAAGGCTCTTAGATATGAATGTAACACTGGGTAGGGCCGGTCGCACAAGGCAGAGTTGTGTTTTGCCAGGGACAGCTCTCGATGGTAAAAACAGTTCTATACAACCAATCGTTTGTAACGAACCTGATCAGCGGTGCTAGTGATACGCCTGTAACACTTTCATCTGAAGAATAAAAACATTGATTAGTTCGCACAATATGGAGAGTAAAGGGATATTGTTTCTCCTAGAGCTAAACTGGATTCAGTGAGATGCTTAAGCGAAACCCTTAATAACCAGTGCTTACTGAAGTAAACTTATATGTGTGTAAAGATTCGTCAAGACTAAATCTGGCACGGGCTCTTTTCCGTTCTCAGATATGCCATTACTGGCACAGGTTAGGTGTTTGTGTTTGGTGTGCCATTACTGGCACGAGGCGACTCATGTATATTTATAGTGTACTGGGCCCATAGGTGGATGTGTGTGTTTTGTGTAGATTGTCATGAATTGCTTCAGCTCACATAGATTGTTTATGAAACCCAATTTCGGAATGGTGGATGAATAAAAAAGAATGACTATTGATGACACAGTTGGTGGACAACAAAGCAGCTAGGTTGAACTCCAGGACCTATAAGCCCACTGCTTACCTTTCCTGTCATTCCTCTCTTCCTCATCACATTCCTTAAAACAAACTTCTCCTCAAGTCCTTCCCTCCAGTTAACAATCAAGAAAGTCATTTATAACTTTATTTTCATCCACCTGGATTATGGTGTGACTATATTACTTTATCATATTAATCATTCAATCTGAAGAAGATTCATGGCAATAGTCCTCATGCTGACAACAGAATATTGCCAAGTTTAAATTTCCATCATAGTCTGTTATGCTGTCGTAAGTACTTTCCATGGATAAGAATCCGTTATTGTACAACAGTCATAGCTAAATGACTGCAGGTGTACCCCACAACTGCAGTAGGTCGCTGCGAACACAGAACTGCAAGGGATTAGGGATCCACAACCTATTGGGATCTGGATGATGTGTAATAAGAAAGAGTTCATCATTATAAATGTCTTGTTTGGAATTTAGATCTTGGGTGGCAAAGTCTATGACTACTTGGTCCCGAGTTTGTGGTTTATAAATCGTAGAATAAAATTCATTATTGGACGAGCAACCGGAGCTTGAGAATTGCCTGTTGGTGACATTAGCTGTTACGTGGTTGTATAGTGTGACTCTGCAAGGAATCACATAACAAATAAAACGCAAGAAAGATTTACAGATCGCTGGCACGAGTCGTTGATTTAGATCGACTTTTGACATATCTCGTTATAAGAATTGTTTTTCATCTTATTTATATATAATTTATAGTATTTAAGATATGTTTGGAAGTCCAATACTAATAATATTACTAGAATTTTGAAAATCCAAAATAAGTTTTTTTAATGTTATGTACAAAAATATAGTTCTGTAAAAGTAATGCGAATAAAACGATTCTTTTTTTTATTCACAAGTAATGATTACACTCAGGAAAGGAATGGCTGAAGGTAGCCACTTTCTCTTCCTCATCACACTTCCTATAACCCTACAACAACCTCCTTCCAAAACACTTCGCTCCAGCCAAAATCAAGAAAGATTATCTATAACTTGTCCAGCCACTTGCACCTTGATATCATAATCAAGATGCTTGGGTTTAGGGGTGACTATATTAACCTGTAATATTAATTCAATATAATCAATATGTCTAGATGTATGGGTGACTATATTAATCTGTTGTGTTATTTAATATTCCTGAGTGTAGGGGTACCTATATCAATCTGTTGAACTATCTATTCAGTCTACCGAAGGTTGAAGAAGACATTCTTCGTCCTGACAACAGAAAACTGCCTAGTTAGAATTTCCTACTGATGTTATTTTATCCGAATTGCTTTTCAAGGATTACTATATATGATCACCGGATTTAGGAAAGTGCACAGTGGCCAGGTGCCTACGGCTGTCCATAAAATCGTATAGGAAAAAGTTTTAACAAATTTTATTAGATTGACTTCGTAATCCGACACTCAAGAATTATAACGTGTCAACCAGCGAGGCTACGACTTACTGTGGTTTGGTTACTCATGTCGTTACTGGGTGCTTCTCTCACCTGTCATCCAGGTATTGGACATATTCGCATACTGCCACAACTGTTGTATCTAACCTTTCGTCTCTCGAAATGTTGGTTTAACCAGCCGTAGTTCCTCCGCCTCTTATCGTTCCCAGCTTCATCACCATCTCCTTGACCACTGTATCCAGCCACCTCTCGTATGCTTTGCTTTTCTTTCTTACTAAACACCACTTAGATGACTTTGCCTCAGCCACATCTGTTGGGTTAGGATTGTCTGCTTTGGAACTACTGTCTGACAGATGTAGGTCCTCCTCTGTGGTGTTCACTAATTCACTTCCTGCCCCACCTACCTCACTCATTGTAAATTTATGCCATCCTCTAACGTCTTAGCCAAGGTATAATGCAAACTTTAGGCGTCGTAAGGTGTCGCATGTAAAGATTCGCCAAGACTAAACATAGCACATGATGGGTGGGTGTTTTCGGGGTGCCAGTACTGGCACACGGCGGCCATGTGTACAATACTAGCCGTTTAATTTAACATGATTTTTTTTGTACCGGTTTTCTTTTGAACTTTTCATCATCATCTTTGAGTTATATTCACCTCAGTTTAGTATAATTTCGGCACAGTTCTAGTTATCTTTGGTGCTATTTTGTGCAGTACTACTAATAGCTTCCAGTCAATAATTTCTTACATTACCATCTGTTTACTTTCCTTTTTTCCTCTTTTGAAACCCATTGGACGTGTCATGATATTTCTGCGCGCTCCTCACAGCAGTGTCATATATATTATGTGATATGTTGTTTCTGTCTCATCATATTTTGATGTAAATTTAGACTTTAAATAGAATCTATCAATCTTTGGTGTAATTAGCACTTTAGAATAGTCATTCCAAAGAGAAAGACGTTTTCTGTGAATATGTCACTACTGAAAATGTCGGTACCAATTTTCAGTTGAATGTATACCCTATTTTTCTTTCCTAAATTCTAAAGGACAGTGAGGGAGATGTACACTAATGAGGCCCAAATAATTTTGTGCTCACTCATGATTATATGTATAAAGGTAAAAGTGGATTTCATTAACTTATTAATCTCTAACATAACTGATTTAATCCGTAGCTTCCCGTACCAAGTGTGTCTTAAGAGGTCATTTTTCCATATTCACCGTTTTATTTTCCATCGGTAGAAGCAATTCATAACATTTAATACATTGAGGATACCTTGTCAAGTTTAGTCTTTACGAATCTTTGAACACACACACACACACACGGTTCAGTTTAACTAACAGCTGCCTGTGTCTAACACTTCCGGTGGCACTTCTGTATAAATTTTCACTCAGTAGTCAGTGTAAAATTAATGCACACATACGTACATAGCTATAAAATATTCACAAATTTGCTTTCAACACGGAATTTGGATAATAAAATATCAATAAAAAAATTCTATATTTATATAAAAAGTGAAAATGGAATGATTATTTCATATAAGATTGC